>PNEQ01118715.1:8170-64997 GCA_003012365.1 Medauroidea extradentata
GTGTGTGTGTGTGTGTGTGTGTGTGTGTGTGTGTGTGTGTGTGTGTGTGTGGTGGGGAAGCAGACGAGATCAATAGCGGGACAGCTTGGACGACCCCTGGGGGTTGGTTTGAAGGGTAGGTAGTGGTTGTAAGGGGAGAAGGGTGTAGCCCAGCTCGCCATGTTTGCAGGAGGGATGCAGGGTTGCAGGTGAATAACGGCTAGGGAGCCACTCTCCGCCATGCAAGGGGTAGACCTGCAACCCGCTCCCCCAACATCAGTACCAAAATACTGGAAAAATTAGCGGGTTCACTGACACGTAGGCTATCATCCAAGAATATCTGTATATTCAAGAAAACATCAGCTCTTCATTGGCTGCTCGCTGACACTATGATACAACATGATTATTACGTTTGCATTTAGTTGACTCTTTTTTATTGACTCACCGTTCTCCAGAAGGTGTCAACTAACACAAGGACAAATAGTGCAAGTGGCAAGCGCTAGAGATATTTGAAATCTAGCTTGTGTCTAATAGAAAATGCTAGTTTTTCATGTCCCTACCTACACCTTTCTCTTTTGTATTTTGAGCACCAATACTTTCTAAATAAATTTCAAAAACTAATAAATAACGCACCTAGCAAATCCAGTGTAAAAATATGGGTTAAACACAAAAATATTTTCAGTGGAATCTATCGTAAAATTTCCACATAATTATTCTTGGACAAGATGGATTTGAAGACCCTCTATATAGTAGCCATTCCCGTAACTGGACGATTTAAACGAAGTTTGCACTAAAAGCACAGCTGTTCAGTCTTTGGCCTACGTACACTATATATATATATATATATATATATATATATATATGTTTTTTTTATTTACCACAACGATGTATACGAGTGTTACGGAAGTGGGTGTGGAAAAATTGTGCCACCATACATCAATGGTAGCGATCCTACATATTTTTTAGGAAATAGTCGAATGTTTAGTAATATCACCAGATTTGTATAGAAACAATTTTAATATGTTCTGTTCCCAGAAGCATGGCAAGTATCCCATACTGAGTAGGTTTAGAGGTAGGGCTAGGAATATTTCGCGATTTCAACGACCAACATTCTAGAATCCGTTATCCTGTGTATACCGAAGCTCTACCGTTTGTCCATTATCTGCTACTCATTCAGACAGTAGACAATGAACGAATAGACGGGGCTTGAGTATGCATAGGACATTGGATTCTAGTATGCAGGTCGTTGAACTCGCAAATTTTTCCTAACCCTACTTATAGGTGAAAAGCTTCCAATAATTTGTTTGCAGTTTATTACAGTGAGGGTTTCACCTTTGTTAAGAGTATGTTTATTGTTGTAGTAGTTCACAAGTAAGTGTGTATATATTGAATTATTTTGCCAAAATTTCCGAATTTCATCAGTGAGATAGTGCACTAAAATGTAGAATATCTACACTGGCTGCAAGAGGTTTTGCTAGAGCCAGTGATTTTGGTGAAAAGAATTTTGCAACAATTTTATTCAATGCCTTGTGTGTACATCTGCAGCTGTGCATAGTGGTCAGTGATTAGTTGCTTTTAACTCTCGGCGTCTTGGCGTTCTACCCACAAATCACAGACGTGTGGTATTGCTGTAACCTTGTTATGATTGGCATAGTTAAATGAGTGAGTGGTCACTGCACTAATTCGTTCTGCCAATAACTATGAAGCATAGCTGCAGATGTGTAAGTAAGTCACTAAAACAAATTGTTGAAAAATTATTTTCACCAAAAATCAGTGGCTCAAAGGTTTGTGTTTTCTGTTTTTTGAGATAACTGAATTATTCACAGAAATCTTATGTTTGATGAATTTCAGTGAGCAGTTCTCATGTAATGCGGTTTATTTATTTGAATTCTCTTTTCCTAGCTAAAAAAACTTGCTATCAACTCTCTTTAACAAACCTAACCGGTTTTCGTAATGCGTGTGCGGTTAAGTGTAAAATACAACAAATGGTCAGTGTGGGTATGGGGACACCTGAATTTCATGGAAATATTCCGTGACTAGTTATTGCCAAAGGTGTAAAACTGTAGCGCATGCTAACGGCATTGATTGGATTGTTTCTTATTTCAACTCTTACGATTCTCAGGTGCGTGCTGTTTGAGTACAGGCCCACATATGTCAGACTGGCTCAGTCAAATTAACTCACAAAGACGCGCGGCCATTAATAACAGGAATTTTAAATATTTATTTATGCTTTCACAAAAAAAATTCTTTGGATACTAGTTCCCAAAATAATGTTTTTTTATAAATTCACAAAAATATTGTGAACTTTACAGGAAATACTTGCAAATACGAAAATATGGCCGCATATTCACAAACAATTGTGTACCTACATTTACAAACGATCATTGCATATTTACAAACAAGTTCTTCTACATTTCACAACGATTGTGTGTGTCACAAACAAAATGTAGGCAATCAATTTCCAAGAATATTTTTGAAAAAGAACAAAATATTTTGTAAAATGTGACAGGCCTTTGAAACTCATTTTGTTTCACATCAAACACTCTGCACATAAATATATCCTACTAGTATCAACAGGCATTTTGAAAAATTTGGACCGCTTTAATGACCTGCAAAATTCTTGTTGTAGTGATAAATGTTTTGACAAAAATTTACAAACTTCTATCTAAGAAATCTATGGCTGCTGCCAAATGAATCCACGAAATTTACGTACTTCTAATACAGTAATAACCTAAAGAGACTACCAAAACAGACTATCAGAGGTAAGGTACTGGAAACTATCTTGCGTGGAAATATTGTTTCTGTAAGTAACATGGCTCAGTCAAGTTACAAAACTCTTGATACAAAGACACATTATCAATAGAGCCACGATTTTATGGCGAAAATAGTTTTGCACCAATTGGTTTCAATGTCTCGTGTGCACATCTGCAGCTCTGCTTCATTGCCTGTGATTAGTTGTTTTAGCTCTCACTTGCCTTGGGTTTCTTATGGCAAATCACAGACGTATGGTGCCACAATTGTCTTACTCTGATTGGTGCGGTCAAATGAGACCAAAGACATGCTGCCAATAACCATGAAGCACAGCTGCCGATGTGCACGAGGTGTTGAAAAAAATGGTGCAAAAATCTTTTCACGATAAAACTTTGGCTCTAACTATCTATCGTTAAACAATATTCCCAACGTAGTAGCTACACAGAAAAAATATTTCGTACTTTTACCAAAAAAAAATGTAAACTAATGTAAAAACATTTATCAGTAGGGACCCCAATTTGTGGTGAAAATAATTCTGTTATTGGCAGCGTATCTTTGTGGATTCTCATTTGACTGCACCAATCAGAATAAGGTTATTGTGATGCCATTCGCCCGTGATTTGCAGTAAAGACACGAAAAAGTTCAAAACAGCCAATCACTGACTATAAAGCAGAGCTGCAGCTGTGCACATGAGCCACCGAAACCAACTACTGCCGAAATCTTTACACAAAAAAAAGGATCTCTATTTATCAGTCTAGCTTCTACAACAATAATGTCACAAGTCGCTAAAATGGTCTAAATTTTTCACATGACTGAGAGGACTAGATGGCAACATTTTAATGAGCAGACTGTGGAATGTGAAACACAATTTCCTCCAAAGGCTTGCCACATTTTATAAAATATTATGTAATTTTACAAAAAAAATCTTGAAAACTAATTGCCCAAACATTTCCTTTTTGTGTCTCCTCAAACAATTGTTGAAAAATGCATAAGATTTTTTTGTAAATATACAAAATTTATCATTAAACGTAAAATAATATTTCTAAATACACTGACATATTTCTACACTTCCTAGCATTTCCTGTAAATTTTACAGTATTTTTTGTAAACTTACAAAAGTTTTTTTTTGGAAACTAGTTTTCACAACATATATTTTTTTTGTAAAGTACAAATAGTTTTTTACTCTGTGGGTCCTAAATGATATCACGCGTCAAACGTTTACTAAAAAAATGGGCGGCCCTACTCAAAAACCGTCATAAGCTGTTTAATTCAGTTCTGACCTCTAAAATCAATTGTTAAGGTAACTCGAATTTTGCCAGTCGTTAAGGTCACGCGAGTTTTTCGGGAAGACTTTTATGAATTTTTTTTTTACAAAATTACGTGTATATCGACAGTATTAGCCGCGAGTATATGTGGAGTGAGGCTTTTCCATTCGAGAAAAAATTCGAACTAGGTAACTGTGACTCGAAGAGCTTTAACTCTCCAGACAGTGAAGAGGACGTGAGCTGAAGTGTTTTGAAGTTAAACTGGCTATGAAACTTTTTTTCGCGGAAATCGGGTGCATTTGCAAATAAATAATTACATGATAATTACCGAAGTTATTTTATGCGTAACGACTTGAAAACTTAGCGAATTGATTTTAAACAAGCTTGCTTTCAAACGCGTGTAAGTTTCGTTTGTGTCAGAGATTTGATCACATCGCGCTGAAGAACTTAGAGCCAATCAAAATTTGACAGAAAGCAAGGCTCAAATTCCGTGCTATCAGTTATGGGTGAAACTTGCTACTTAGTGCAGCAAAAGGCAATTAACAGATTGTAAAGGTCTGAGTATATACAGGACAATGGATTCTAACATGCTAGACATTGAAATCGTGAAGGTTTCCAGTTTCTAGTGGTACATAAGAAAATGCATAATTGACGTTATTTTCTGACATTAGACTAGACTGAAAGCCGTTATATGTTCGGTCGACGTTTCTCATTGGCCGTCAATGTCGTGGCGTGCCGCATAAATAGCTTCTAACCAATAGTTTAAAGTTCAACAATAGATATGATGGCTGCTGTGAATTTACTATGTGCTACAAGTGGAAGGTAACAACGTGTGCTATAGCAACCTTAAGTAGTATGTGAAGTTATTGAGTGTTCGTTATTGAGGGTCAAGAATACAAAACGTTGCGCTCGTGTTTTCCAACTTTACATATTCATGTGTTAGTCGGTTATTATCTACGTTAAAGGCTCAAGTGAAAAACGTGTTGATAAACAGTCAGTGTTTTATACTTAATTTTTATGCACCTAATAAACAAATAATTCAAAACTACGGTAACCTAGATGCATCCTTCGTGAATACATATGTATGTATCTCTTTAGTACCTTTTTTTGTGAGAAAACCGACTAAAGGCGAAGCGTGTTTGCTTATTTTCTGTCACTTTTTCTCTTCTATACACACATACTCCTCTCCGGTCAATGTCTACCTCCACTTCGGTTTCCATCCTCAGTGTCATGGCCGTAGGAACGTTTTGGGATTGGGGGTACGACTTGGAACACTCAACCCCTCTAATAAAATGGGTGGTCCGGGGGTCCTACCCCGGGAATATCCGTATTTTCAATGTGAAAGAGGGTGTATTTTGAGCATTATCGTACTTAAACATGCTAAATATTCAACTTGCTTGAATTGTAATTTTTAAAGAAAGTTTGTGTGCAGTTTTACAAAGTCACAGTTAACAATCTGGGAGCCAAGTCCTCAAAAATTAATTTTGATATAAAACCAAGAATATTACACACTGTAATTTAATCAAGTGCGGGATTACGTTACGCAAGATATTTGTCGTAATATGATCACTTTAAAATCTTGCTTCCAGGCGAGTCGTTCAAAGTACACAAAATGTCTTGAACTTTATAGCAAATGCGAATCTACTAACTCGCAAGTCACTTACCGGGCACACGCCCTGTAACCTCAGGAACTAGGATTTCTGCGCAGAAAGCATACAAACACTGAATTAAACAAAACATGATTATGGCATATCCCCACTTGAAAGGTGTATAAAGCTAAAGCTAAAGATAGGCTAAGCCTACAATAAGCCATCACAGTCATCCACCTATCGTCTGTCCACCCGTTAATCATGTGATCAACAGCCAATCAGCAGCCTCCAAAAAATGTTGTCCGTCCGCATCAAAACCTCAGCAAACTTTAACTTTCGACGGTCGGACGAAAGCACAGTCTTAATAACTTGTCATTAGCGTCGAAGGCTAAGCGTGTTTATGTAGGACTGCATTTACTGAAACACCAGCGTTTTCTTAGCGATTTAATTACTTTAAAGAACCTTACTTACTTCAGTTATGAGAATATATTCTTTTTAGCTACTTATGATAATGTAATTGCCTCTAAACGATGCAGTCAACTAAATAATAATGAAATAGGTTTTTTATTTGCATAGCTATTATTTTGACGAATGTTAGGCTCACTAAATATATTCCGTCTATTAAGTTACCCACGCTGCTGTAATAATTTTGCATGATACACAAACAGTATATATATATATATATATATATATATATATATATATATATATATATATATATATATATATATATATATATCATTAAATTTTACATAACGCTGGTGACCATGTTATATATACGTGTTGCTGTGCTATATAAACTACCTTGATATATTTTGGCTCAACATAAAATTTCAGCAATGACAGCCTGCGAGAGCGTTCCCAATGTAGTTTGTCTAATTTGCACAACAGTACGTTTTATGCAGTTATTTATAAACAACAGATCAATGCCACTCAAGTGCGTACTCTCATTAAGTGTAAATGTTTGCGCTAAAGGATCAACTCTTCTGCTGACTTAGAAACTTAGTTGGTAGCATTGATAAGCCAACGAACTTACGACACGTTATTAAACCTCGTAAATTTCGTACATGCATGCATTAAACAAAACATAGTAGACTCTAGGCAATATGCTGCCTTGGGAAGAGTGCTATAAAAAACTCCATAACCATTTTCACATACCTCCGTACAGTTTTTTTCTCCTGACACAATGGCGTATCATGCATGAAAAAATAATTTAATGCCCTCTTACTCATTTTGTGTAATTTATTTTGACACTGCACGCATAGGCTACTGTCTATATAAAATGACCTATCCACTCACTCATCAATGCGCAGCCCAAATTGCTGAACCTACGAGACACTCGATAAGAAGGAATTTTTCGAAATTCGAAAATTTACGGGGTTTAAAGGGGTTAAGCGTGTATAGATGCAGCTTTAGTGGCGTGTACACGTCTACACTGACTAGGGCAGCCATTGAAAGACCGGCAGCATGTCTCAGATGCAGCGTTGCCACATGCAAGACTCCGGCCTTCTACTAAAGACGGCCATGGTTAAATGCATTTTCAGTAAGTCCTTGATAGCACTTAAAACCCTTTGAGATATCGATACGATTTATGCTTCAGACTGAAGCTTACAAAAATGTGTGTTATCTAATTTTTCAATTTTTAGAAATTCGAAACTATATAAGCTTGTGTTATTTCCATCAGTGGTCCTTGACATATTTGACACAACTTATAGAGCACTGAACGAATAATAAACAGGGACCCCTTGTTTTTCGCGAAAATAATTTTGCCTCACTTTGTTTCGGTGCCTTACATACACATCTGCAGTTCTGCTCGGTGGTCAGTGATTAGATATTTTAACTCCAACGATCCTTGGGATTCTACCGGCAAATCACAGACATGTGTTGTTGCAGGAACGTTATTGTAATTGGCTCAGTCAGATGATATGCGTAACTTTAGAAAGACACGCTGCCAATAACCACGAAGCAGAATTGCAAAAGTGTACGTAAGGCACTGAAACAAAGTGGGACAAAATTTTTGTCGCGAAAAACATGGGCCCTTTTTAATATATAATCAACTAAATGCAAGCACAATCGTGTGGTATGACTGTGTCAGCGAGCAGCCAATGAACAGCTGATGTCTGCTTGAATACGCAGATATTCTTGGAGGCTAGCCTACAGCTCAGTGATCCCGCGAATTTTTACAGTCTCTAGGTACATGAGATAATGGCTGTAACCCACGACGGTACTAGCCCACAACATATGTTCACTTTGTATTCCGTAGTTATTTATATATCCACGGGAGCTTGACGCGCAAGTAATATACAGACTGTCCCATAAGTCCGGTCTCATAGGGAAAGATTAAATCGGTGAATGTAATGAAAAGTTTAATGTGAATGACAATGGCTAATGTAATGTGTATATTTGTTGACGTAATGGCACACTGAGGTGTACACACTGCTGTACGTCAACACACTAACGTCACTTACAACGTTCCATGTTTCACTATTTCTATTTCTCTTATGAGACACGGACTTATGGGACATGCTACATAGAGGCTCCTGTTACTAACACGCTCTGCCAATAACCATGAAGCATAGCTGCAGATGTTCATGTAAGACGTTGGAACAAGTCGGTGCAAAATTATTTTCTCCAAAAATCAATGACTCTATCCATAACTGGGGACTCCAATTTTTTTGTGAAAGGATTTCTGCAGCAGTTTGTTTCAGCGCCTCGTGTGCACAACTGCAGCTGTGCTTCATTGTTATTGGCAGCGTGTCTTTGTGGAAAGACGTCTCTCATTCGACTGCACCGATCAGAATAACGTTACAGTGCTACCATACATTCGTGCCAGCCAACCAATGGCCATGAAGCAGAGGCTGCAGCTGTGCACATAAGGCACTGAAACAACTGCTGTGGAAATTTTTCATTAAAAATTGTTGCCCTTATCCATGACTTGTATGGATAAATCACTAACACTTAAATAAAATGTAAAATTGTCCCAACTATTCGGGAAATTCACTTAAACGTCAATGAGATATCCTTGTGTGTGGGAAATCAATTTACCTTAAAGTAAAATATACAATTAGCCTACTGAAAAAGCCGCATAAATGAACGTGAAATTTTACGAATACATAAAAGGGGGGAATATTATCGTACCACAAACGCAGATCTTACTGCGTTCCTAGTCAAGAAAAGTTTAATTTCATATTCAACATATGGTACATTTTTATAAAAGTAACGTTCTTCAATAACCCTCGGTGGTCTAGCGATTAGCGTGTAGTGGTACGAATTCTACTCCTGCCTTAAAAATTCCGAGTGATATGTACAGGAAAATATTTGTAAAATGTGTCTTTAACTTTATTATATTTAGTTGATAAGTAGAGTCACGATTTTTTCACAAAAATATTTTTGAATCACTTTGTTTCAATGTCTTATGTGCACGTTGGAAGCTTTGATTCACGGTTATTGGCAGCGTGTCTTCGCTCCGACACATCTTACATTTGACTGCACCAATCAGAGTAAGAAATATGTGGCACCATACGTCTGTGATTTGCCAGTAGAAACCCAAGACAAGTGAGAGTTGAAACATCCAATCACTGACCATGAATCAGAGCTGCAGATGTGCGCATAAGACTCTGAAATAAATTGGTGTAAAAATCTTTCCATCATAAAATCGTGGCTCTATTGATACAAGGAATTTTTCCACTATACCGTACAGGCTATAAGCCAAGTAAATTTACTACACACACTCGGTAGGCTATATTTCATATGCATTTAAGTGAAATTTCCTTCCTTTACATATGAGTGAATGTTATTTGTTTTTTCTGTGTACAGATGCTTGAGCTTCTAAGATGCGAAAACACTATCTAACATATAATTCCGCAAAATGATGCGATAAACATGTACGATTTCAAAATACATTGCTGATATTTACGTTACCGAAAAGGCAGTTGGTCGTAATGTGGCCGCCAGGACGCCATGATGCTGTCCTGGGTCCTGACCTACCGTGTTTGACCGCCGTAACAGCTTCAAAAACAATGTTCGGTTCAACATAAATAAGTTGCAGATGACGTACACTAATTTCATTTACCGTAACTCTTCAGTTAATGTCGCCCGATTATTAATCAACTATCCTTCGCACGTAAACGTTAATGTAATGCTTCCAAAGATTACACTCAAATAAATCAAGAGTAAGAAAAAATTTAAAAAGAAGAAAACAAACTTTAAATGAAATCAAGTCCATCAATGTATTACATTACACAATTTAAGTTAGGCCTATATGGCAAAATACTTATCGCGATATTAAGCGATTTTACAAAAAAACACTCTTTTCCTTACAATTACTTATGTCAAGGTCAAGTTACATATTGTTTTCTTGTTTATCTACCCCAGGTGTGTGTGTACATATATATATATATATATATATATATATATATATATATTGATGGTTATTAGTTGATACCACATATGTGACGAAATGATAATTTTTCAGGAGGCTATGAAACTGTTTTTAATAATAATTGTTATACATGAAGAATTTATTTAAATAGCATTATTTTATCAAAAACATTTGAAGTACGACACTAACATTCAAAATTATATATTCTTTAGATATTATTTCATACTGCAGATACGTGTTATTGGTATAAAAATGACATGCACCTACTAGGTGTCAATTCTTAACCATCGATATATATAGGTATAATTATATATTATTTAAAAGAACGCATATCGACTCAAGCAGACACTAATTGGCTGCACGCTGACAGAGTGCTGCTACAGTATAGGGTCAGCATGTAACTGCTGATTTAATATTGATTCATCTCTCTGCGTGAGGTGCCAGATAAGTCGGTGGCCAACTGGGGAAGAGACACGAGCTGACAGTTGTTTGAATTCTAGCTTGAGGCCAAAATAATGTGCGAATTTTTAAAGTCCCTATAAGCCTACATAAGAAAATAATTCGTGTGGTTACATGCCTTTACGGTTAAAAGTTACTGAATATCTTTGCCCAGTGCATGTATACAGGACTGAGAAGTCAGCTGCAAAATGAATACAAATGCTCGTGCCTCTAGAAATTAATTATTCCTGCCTATAACTACATAGTGAATTGAATTTGACATCTACGTTTTATTTCAGAATTCAAGACGTATTGCGTTGTGACACACGTTACAAATATTAAAAAGTCATTGCCCGTAAGTAGGTTGAATGTTAAGAATGTATACTTCACTATTACTCCTATGATAGACCAACAGGTGTTTCGACACTCCTTTGACGGTTGCTAGCCAGTATAATACATAAGTATAGACTGGAAAAATTCGCGTTTTCTTTTAGGCACAAGCTATATTTCAAATGTCTGTAAATTTGTGTAACTTTCGCCATTGGTCCTTGGCTAAGGACCCTGGTTATTCGCGAAAAGAATTTGGCCCCACTTCGTTTCATTGCCTTACGTGCACATCTGCAGTTCTGCTTCTTGGTCTTTGATTGGAGATTTGAACTCTCTCGAGCCTTGGAATTCTACCGGCAAATCACAGCCGTGAGGCATTGCATAGACTTTGTTGTAATTGGCTCAGACAAATGATGTACGGCTCTTCTAATAGGCACACTGCCAATAATGAAGAAACAGAATTACAAATGTGTACGTAAGGCACTGAAACAAAGTGAGGTAAAATTCTTTTCGCGAAAAAGCAGGTCCCTATCCTTGGCTTATTTGACTAAGGACACCTGATTTTCGCAAAAAGAATTTTGCAACAACTTGTTTCAGTGTCTTACGTACACATCTGCATCTCTGCTTCATGCTTAGTGATTGTACGTTTTAACGGTCACACGTCTTAGTGTTCTACCCGCAAATCACAGTCGTGTGGTGTCACAATAACCTTCACTGTAAGAAATTATTTGGAGATTTCCAACACCAGGGTATGATAAAAATACAAAGTACGAATAGTAAAAATTTCCCATGCATTTATGGAAACTATCCAACATTTGTTTAGTAAACACGTTAAAATTGCCAGATATGTATGGTACTGGCTTGAAAATTCCTAAACTTGCATGGGAACGTGGTACATTCGGCAATGTTCGGCAAGTATCGGCATTCGGGTTGGCCACGTGGGACGAGAAAGCATCACGAGTCACGAACAAAGATTTTTTTTCCTCGATCAGTTTCGATTTCAGAAGTATTTGAAAACATTGCGCTTATCGTGTTAATTTTATGATAAAAACGTAGAGGATTTTGTTTTCACCGAACCAGGTAAGTGTAACACAGCTTTATTCATAGCGTTAAGTAGGGCTACAGTTGATGCCCTCTCATTCATACGCCAGGGCCAACTGCAAGCTAGGTTAAATTTTATATTTCATGGTTAATACATGCTAAATGTGAACAGTAGCTACTCATCGTATACCGGTGAAACTAATAATCTGGATGTAGTTTATTAAAGAAACGTTTTAATAGTGGTTAGAAGTAGTCGTATTATGTAAAAATAATCGTTAGTTTTAATAGTTAGATTAGTTCGATTAGAATAGTTTAGGTTTGGTAACCAAATCTTATGTTATGTTAGGTCAGGGTAGGTTAGTTTACCCAATCTTATGTCAGGACAGGGTAGGTTATTTACCCAATCTAATCAAACCTTAAGTCCGTGCTACAATCGCCATAAGAAATAACCGTAAAAATTAAACACACACTTTTGAGAGATGCATGCTACAATACACCGTGACGCTACTTAGCCGCCGTAAGACCGTAACAGGGATAGAAACCTGTCAATTTCTTACGATGCGGTTACTATTATTTCTATGCGGCTACTTTACGGTCATTGTAGCACGGGCTTTACCTAACATAGCATAAACTAACCTAACATTTCAAATGTTTAAATAGTACTACATCTAACCAACATTGAACCATTTGTCGTTAATAAACTCTACCTCTAAAAGCAATAGTTAGCGGGTATACGATAAATTTGTAATATTCAGCTGTACCCAATGATAAAAGCTAAGGAAACTTAACTTGTAAAACATAGGACATTAGACGACTAAATATAAAATATGGCAAGAATATTAAATAATAGGCCTAGGCCTATTGCAAATCTAACAGGTTATTAAACACTAAACTACTCAACCACACTGAAATATACTTAGTTATTATGAATGTACGAAGGTTTCATGTTAGTATTATAAATACTATAAATTAACTTGAAGGCTACATTACATAACACTTTAAGCATACCTCAAATACCTCCAACATTTTTATACATCTTACACAATATTATTCCAGAATTTTACAGGGCTGTGTAATTGACATGTTGCAAGATCCTGGTATTGTAGATATATAAAGTAATACATCCTATAGATAAGAAATCTGTTTATCATGTGATTCTTTCTTAGCCAATAACTAGGATCACGATTTTGTCGCGAAAAGATTTTTGCCCCACTTTTTTTCAGTGTCTCACGTGCACATCGGCAGTTCTGTTTCAAGGTTATTAGCAGCGTGTCTTTGTTCAGTCAGGTTTTTTATTTTACTGCACCAATCAGAATAAGATTATTGTGAGTCTGTACGTCTATAATTTGCCAAGGCCAGTAAGAGTAAAATCATCCAACCACAGACGATGTAGCAGAACTGCAGGTGTGTACATGACGCATCGAAACCAAATGTTGTAAAAATCTTTTAGCCATAAAATCGCGGCGCTGTCAATAACATATAATAAAATACTTAAACACTAAACAAAGATTATGTTTTTCCCACCACTAAAAATAAATTTTTCAAAATGAATAACAACGTTTTTCAAATACAGGTTATTTGAAGATAATATGACTATGTGAATACTTGCATAAACAGTACATTTTAATATGATGTAATTGAAATAATGTAACATTTACAAGCTAAAAACACATTTTCATGGCTATGAGTATACACTGTGGAGTGTAATCATACACATTCCAGGTAGTGTCACCATGCACAACTTTAAAATGTAACGTAATTGAAATATTGTAACATTTAACAAGTTATAAACATATTTTAATGGCTATGAGTCTCCACTGTGGAGTGTAATCTTACACGTTCCGGGTAGTGTTACAGTACACCACTTAAAAATATCATGTAATAATAATAATGTAGCATTTAACAAGCTATAAATATATTTTCATGGCTATGAGTCTACACTGTGGAGAGTAATCATACACATTCCAGGTAGTGTCAACATGCACAAATTCTAAATGTCAAGTAATTGAATTATTGTAACATTTAACAAGCTATAAACACATTTTCATGGCTATGAGTCTTCACTGTGGAGTGTAATCTTACACGTTCCGGGTAGTGTTACCGTGCACCGTTTGAAAATGTAATGTAATTGAAATATTGTAACATTTAACAAGCTATAAACAAATTTTCATGGCTATGAGTCTCAATTGTGGAGTGTAATCATACACATTCCAGGTAGTGTCAACATGCACAACTTAAAAATGCTACATAATTAAAATATTGTAACATTTAACAAGCTTTAAACACATTTTCATGGCTATGAGTCTTCACTGTGGATTGTAATCATACATGTTCTGGGTAGTGTTATCGTACACCAATTTAAAATGTCATGTAATTGAATAATTGTAATATTTAACAAGTAATAAACACAGTTTCATGGCTATGAGTCTCCACTGTGGAGTGTAATCAAATCATACATGTTCCGGGTATTGTTACCATGCACAACTTTAAAATGGCACGTAATTGAAATATTGTAACATTTAACAAGCTGTAAACACGTGATCATTTCTACGAGTCTCCACTGTGGAGTGTAATCATACACGTTCCAGGTAGTGTTACCGTACATCACTTTAAAATATTCCTTTTTATTACAATACTGGAACATTTAACAAGCTATAAACACTTTTTCATGGCTATGAGTCTTCACTGTGGAGTGTAATCATGAATCTTTCAGCTAGGGTCACAGTGCACTGCTTAAAATGTGTTGATCTGGCAGTATATTAACTTTTAACATGGTACAAACAAATTTTATAATGTTATTTAACGTGTGGAGACGAATCATTTATACTCCACATAGTATCACCATTCACCACTTTATAACTTGATGTACTTTTTATACTTTATCATTTTACATGCTACCAAAAATATTTGCTTGTTTACAGCATTTAAATACTTTTAACACATATTATTCGAACATAACTGCGGTTTGTAAGCGACATATTTTGCATTTATTCAACACACTCACTTCTTTTGCACTCTCCTTTTTTCCATAGGTTTTTTTAACATAATAATTTAGTAGACCAGTTCCAAAGCTCTCCTTGTCCATCACCCATGAAAAATTAGTTATGAACAGTTTGTATAGCTTTTTAATTTGCGCTAAAGTTGACATGATGATAGTTCCCAAAACTCACCTTATTCAATAACAGACACACTTTGAAAAACGCTTTGGAAATGTCACAAACGGGCTTGCAAATCAGTTTTTCACGATTTGCTCAGTTTTAGTGAAAATGGACAAGGGGAGTTTTGGGACTGGACTACTCTATTATTCTCTGTAAATGTGAGTGATTCGTCAGAGACATGTAATGCAGTAGTTAACTACTTTACTCTCTCTATATTTACTTTTCTTCCTAATTTAAAATTTGTTTTTGTTGTAAGTTGGCTCTGTAAGTGTATACTGAAGTAATACTTCAAAATACAAGTTGCCCTTCTAAGAAATCAAATTGTTATTTTCAACTTTGCTCGCAAGATTAAATGAACACGTTATACAACCATAATGTGGGTTGTAATCTATAATTTTTTATAACGTCCTGAGGTTCATGTTTTCCTTTTGTGTACACTTGCTTATCAGTGTGTCATTTGAATTTTTGTGGACTTGATTGCTTTGTATTGTATAACATCTTTTAAGATAGTCGCTCTATCATTACTGGGTTTTGTTTCACCCCATTAATTTCTCCAGTGGTCCATGTATTAATCTGTAGATTCCCCTGCATTTAGATTGCAGTATTTTGTACATTACCTCACATGCTACAGGTTCTTAAAATTCTAATGAATTCTTATAAAACTTGCAAATATGCCTTATACTTTTGGTCTAATTATTTTTCTATGTTGAATTTTAACTTCTATTTCATATTGTTTTCTAGTTTGTTGTTTAGTTAATAAATGTTTGTGTTTGATATCCTCTCTTCTATTTTGCGAATAGTGTACCTTCTTTTTTCAGTGTGGTCTGAATCATGATACACCCAAGTGAAATAGCTACGTTAAATATTTGCAAGAGACACTACAAAATGGAAGACTGGAACAGCCTCAAAAATTGTTTTTCTGTGTAAAAAATCAAATGTATTTGATTTGCAATGCCAGTATTTTTATTGAAAATTATTTTAATTGATTTTTCTATTGAATGTACAAATCAAGAAAGCCACCTGATGTTAATAAGAAGCATTTTTTTTTTAATTTCCTGTTCACTTCTGTTTCCATATTTGGTGAGAATTTCGTGAATGTGTTGCATTGTCATGACATAAACAATGTGCTGCATTTTATAATTAAATAATATTGTTTAGAATAGTTAAAAGTAAAACATTTTTCTGAATTTTTCGAAATGTCTTTAAACAAATTTCAGTGTCTGCAATGAAACAACTGTAGTTGACATTTTTACAAGTATATCACAATTGGCCTTTTATAAACTAGAGCAACAAACAGCATACCACAAATGTTTTTTTAAATTTGGTGGTATATTAATTTAGGTTGTAAGGAATTAACCTAGCTTCTGAATTAGGGTGACACAAAATATTCATCTTTAGGTTTTAGCCTGCATGTGCTGTTTAAAAACTAATGGAACTTGTACCAAAATGGTAGTGTATTTAAAAATACCTAATATTTGTGTCCAACAAATTAAGCATAATTTTTAACACATACAGTTACACATATGTATGGCAAAATTACTTTTCTTTAAAAACACACTGTTAAAATGGTTTGAAAACTATCCTACACGTGAATCTTCGAAATTTTCTGTGCTTTAGCAACTTAGCTATTTAAATAGCATGCGTTTGTATATGATATGTGTGCGTGTGCTACAGGTTAAAGTGACGGACACATGTTAACAGGAGATACTAAAACAAAAATTTTGACTTAACCTCAATCTAAGGCTGACATGAAGTTAGCTGAGGTTTGTGAAATCGGGCCTAAGCCCAGACATGTAACTTGTAACACCGCGTTTGTGGCTTGAAGTTCCTAGACATTTTTATAACTCTCCAATACAGCCGTTGAGAAATTTTACTGTATAAGAACCAGTTTTACCAACCTTTGTTAAGCATTTAACATATATTAAAGAGAATTAACAGTCCATTTTACACAATTAATCGTCTGTTAATCCTCTTTAACAAATATTAAATGCTTAATAGATGTTGGTGTACCGGCCCTATGTGTAGTAACTTTTCTATCTTGGTATACTAAAATTCCCATACAACTGTTTGGTAATGTTACCAAACAAGTAGCATAGAAATTCACAATATGTTATGTAACTTTCCAATACAACTGTTATGAAATTTTACATTAAATGTGTAGTAATTTTTCTACTATGATATGTTAAAATTCCTATACACGTGCCTGGTAACTTCAGTATGCATGTATCTTAGGATTACTATATATGTATTGTAACCTTCCAAAACGATTGTTATGAAACTTTACATTACATGTGTAGTAACATTTCTATTTTGGTATGTTAAAATTCCCACACATCTGTCTGATAAAATTGCCATACATGTATATCTTAGCTACCAGATATTTAAGGTAAATTTCCCATACATCTGTAATGTAAATTTTCCTTGTTTGCATGCGAATGTTACCATACAAGTATTATAATTCTACCAGGCGTCTGTATGGTATATTTCCCATACGTAGGGACTGGAAAATTTCGCGAATTCAATGACCTGTAGGCTAGAATCCAATGTACTATTCATACTCAGGCCCCGTCTATTCGTTCATTGTCTGTTGTTCCACGGAATAGCAGCTAGTGGACAAATATTCGGGGCTTGAGTATGCGTATTATAATGGATTCTAGCCTACAGGTCATTGAATTCGCGAAATTTTCCAGTCCCTACCCATACGGTGTATAGGTGAAAAACTTCCATTATATTTTTTGGAATTTTACCAAAATTTTTTTAACAGTGTGGTTTTGATTGTTGCTGTCAAATGAAAGACGTCTGTGCACAACAACACGCTGCCAATAACCTTGAAGCAGAGCTACAGGTGTGCACATAAGGCACTGAAACGTATTGTTGCAAACGCGAAAATCAGGGATCCCTATAGGCCCTAATTGACACCGCCTGGAGAGAGCTGAGCCAATAATAAAAAAACATATGAAATGCAAACCCAATCATGTGGCATCATTGTGCCCCAAGCAGTCTATTAACAGTTGATGTTTGCTTGAATACATACCGTGTATTCTTGGAGGCTAGTCTAAGTCAGTGAACACGCGAATTTTTCCAGTCTCTGTATACATAAGGAAATAATTCGTGGTGGTGGTACGTAATACTAACTTCTACGGTTATAAGCCAAGGGATATTCGAGTTTGGTTAATGCTTGATGTAGGACTAAGAAGTCTACCGTGTTTTCGGAAATTCACGATGGATTCATCAGTGGTTGGAACACCGATGTACACCGGTTGAGGCAGTTAACGAACATCAGGTTGATAGTTTTTTTGTTCTGTTAAGAATGAAATGGGATGAATCTACTAATATTAATTAACGTTATACCGCGATAGATTTCCAAATCGAACACTTTAGTATCATATGTTAGTTTATAATTTGAAATTTACAAATGAAATAAATAATTCATTCTATGCAGCCTGCATATTTTTAAAATAGGTACAACACAATTTTCCGTGCAAAAATACCGTATAAGTTTGCGTTCTTCGACCCGCCATTCCTAAATTATTTAGTTATTTCAAACGTTTATAGAGAAATTGTGTTCAAAAACTCGCCGGTGGAAGTCCGGGTGCACATCCACCAGACTCACCGGATTTTCAGGCCGGTTGATCCGGTGGATACAGGAGCGAATCTAGGGAATGGCAAGGGGGGGGGGCAGACTGCCCCGGTCGCCGGGTTGCTGGTGGCGCCGAAAATATTTACTTGGGAATGAAATGTAAAAGAGTGTAAAAAAATACAGTACCTACCAATATTTAGACCTTTACTAGTTATATATTTTTATATATGTATTAACCTTGAGCACTATATAATGTTTTAAATACAGTATTTGTAATTAGAATGCGCATTTAAACACTACTAATGGTAGTTAGTAAGTAGAGGTTTTATATATTTCGACTAAAATTTTATACTGTTATTTACGCGAGTGCAAAACAACGTATGCAAGATATGTATATTACTAGGGACCCAAATTTTTGGTGAATAGTTTTCTGTAACAGTTTGTTTGAGTACTTCGTGTGCACAGCTGCAGTTGTGTTTCATTGTTATTAGCAGCGTGTCTTTGTGGAAAGACGTTTCTCATTTGACTGCACCAATCAGAATACGGATACTGCGATACCGCACGTCTATGACTTGCAGTAAAGCGTTAAGACACGAAACAGTTACGAACAGCCAATCACTGACCATGAAGCAGAGCTGCAGCTGTGCACATGAGGCACTGAAACAAACTTCTGCAGAATTTTTTTTCCCCAAAAATTGATGTCCCTACCTACCGTTGGGTTGATTGGTCTGATGGAATAAGGTGCATGGAAAGGAGTGGTGGGGAGGGGGGGGGGGCAAATCACAACTCTTGTCCCGGGCGCAGGAAAGCCTAGATCCGCCCCTGAGTGGATACATCGATTCAACCGGCTGAGAGCAAAACAATTATTTACGAACGTCCGGTGCACAGCGGTGGATGCACCGGTGATTTTCCGTTTTCACGGCTACGCTGCGTCGCTGCTGCTAGACGGATACGCGAAATAATCGTGCCTCTACATATTAGTAGCTGTCAAAATTTACCAAAGTTATACAAAACATAGTAGTCTATCCCAGCGATAAGCCACTGTAGAGGAAAAAGCGAGAGAATGACGGCAGGTGTATTCTCGGACATGGCGAGATAGAGTTGATGATGAAGGTGGGATGGCTAGGAGCTCGTGGGTGGCAAACCGCCATTTTGTCCCGTTGCAAAGTTTCGGCGTGGTTATCGACCGACCGCGAGCAAGTTCTACCGCCTTGCCGCCAGAACGCGCTCACGGACGTAACTTTTATGTCTCGCCTAAATCGATAACGCCGCTGCGGCAGTCAGTTTTTATTACTTCCTCCGTCTCTCCCCTCCCGGTCATCATCCCTCTCTCTCTCTCTCTCTCTGTTTCCCCTACTCTTGCGCACTTTTATTATTCTCGCGTGCGGGTAGTTTCCCCTTCGTCCTACGATACTGTACGAGGCGAATGGCAGTGCGTGCAACTCGATACATTTCCATTTAGACACAAGACATCTGCCTGATATTTCTTATACCGTACCTCGTACCTCAGTCAAATTTTACAGCTACTTACGAGCAATAATTACAAATATTTTCTGATACGTCTCACAAACCCAGAATTCTAAAATGAACATGAGATATCCATTTCACCAATTGTACTGTAAATTTCGTCTTGCAGTTTGACATATATTACAAATTTTTAACTGTTTTTGCCCATAATTAGCTGAAAAAGTTTACTAAACTTTTAGCAATAGAGTTACACCAAACTACACATGCAAAGCCGGCATTAGTGTTACATATTAATTTTACTATGCATATTTTCAATAGTAGGAATTCTGAATAAAACTTAGGCTAATTACTCAGCATATAAAGGACACATACTGGCTAACAATAAAACCAAAATAGGTTTAATTTGTATGTAGAAATAATTATAAAACTATAATAACAATAAACAAGTATAAATAAATCACTTTAAATATGATAATAAATATCATTGCAACAACTAAATGTAATAACTAATTTTACGTTAAAGGAAACATAGCCATACTAACAAAACTAATTTTATTTGGTAGAGTTTCATATGTGAACCAGGAATTAATTTCGAATACTTTTCTTCTTACCGCAACATTTAAGACACACGGAAAATATTAGATATCTTTAGATATTTTAGCGTCAGCTACAGATTTCTTTATCTTGCTGCTTTTATTAGATTTCGCAGGCCTATTATGTAAATTAATTTTTAATTAAGAGTCTGCACGGTTCCCAACTTTAGAAGTGACGGCGACATATGCTGAAAAACTACGATATATGTGAATAAAATGCCTTTGAAAAATACCGTTGGTCATTGCTTATTTCCGAACTGAATTATGTATAGACAATTTAATCAAAACTTTTACAAATTTCTCATGTTAACGGAAGGTAAAAAGAATATCTGTAGCCCTGAAAAATTCGCGTTTTCTTTAAGGACCAAGCTAGATTTCAAATATCTCTAGGTTAGTGTCACTTTCGCCATTGGTCATTCACTCCCGGAGAGCGCTGAGTCATTATAAATAATCAACTTAATGGTGGCCCAATAATGTGGTACCACTGTGTCAGTGTGCAGCTAATAAACAGATGCTGTCTGCTTGAATACACAGATATTCTTGGAAGCTAGCCTACACACTTAAAAAAAAATTGTAAAATTTACGAAGATTTTCTTTCTACTTTTACCAATCCTTGTAAAAGTACAAATATTTTCTTTGTGAAACCATAAGTTTATAAAGTTACAAAAATAAACTTTGTAATACTACGAAGGAATTTCTTTGTACCTACATTCCGATAGTTCCTGCACTGTAGGCCTACAATTTTTTTCGTAAAATATGACAAGGCACTTCTTTGGTAGTTGTACAAACTTTTGTAAATTTTGAAATATTTTCCTTGTAAAATTATTAGTTTATAATGTTAAAAGGATTTTTATTGCAAAAAAAATAACTTGGAAAAAATTTATAGTTTATCAAAATCATAGGTTCACCGGAAATTACTCATGCAAAGAAAACAACCTCTGAAAAGCAATTTCCTGGAATAAAGTGAATGTTTGTATTAATTGCATGCTTTGAAATAAAGAATTATTACTGTACTGTACATTGAATGTAAACAAATAAATAAAGACTAAGCAGTACATAAGTC
This sequence comes from Medauroidea extradentata, assembly GCA_003012365.1. Taxonomy (NCBI): domain Eukaryota; kingdom Metazoa; phylum Arthropoda; class Insecta; order Phasmatodea; family Phasmatidae; genus Medauroidea; species Medauroidea extradentata. Next base: position 29,803 of record PNEQ01118715.1, read on the forward strand.
ACAGTGGTTTAGAGGTAAGTTGCATAGAATCTGTTCAAAACTTAGCACCTCCATTTTTTTTTTAAATAATTACATGTAAACATCTTTTACTCAAAATGTATTTGATAATTAAGTTCAGTGTTATTTATGAAGTACAATGAGCATTTAAATTTATTTTTTTCCTTATTGAAAGTACTACTACAAGGCTATTATTTGTAATTTTACAAAAATATAATTTGTATTTTATTACAAGGACAACCATTATAGTTTTACAAGGAATTTCATTGACAACTGGGTTACCAAAGGTATTCTTTGCAAAAGTACAAACTTTTTTCACAGTGCAGGTGAGAGAATCCGAGAGTTTTTCCAGTCAACGATACACAGTAAAATTTTTTTTGTACTTTTACAAAAAAGTTTTTTGGGAACCAGTTTCCAAGAATGTTTTTTGTAACACTACGAAAATATTTGGTAAAATTGACAAAAATCTTGTACATTTACAAATTTCTTTGTATATTTGCAATCTTTTCTGTAAATCTACAAAGTTTATATATTTACAGCGAATATCTGGTTCATTTTACAATGATTGCTTGTAGTGTTACGAATTTTTTTTTTTTTTTTTCGAAACTATGTTCCAAAAAAAATTTTGTGAAAGTACGAAATGTTTTGTAAAATGTGATAGGTCTCCTAGGTTTATTTGGTTTCCATTCGAAAGAGCTGCTCATTAGCATTATTTTACTAGTTCCCAAAGTTGTTTACGATATTAAATTTGTAACCACTTTAAAAGGTTTCTGACATCTTACTTTTATTATTTGACTGATAATGTTCTGATATTACGTTACGATAATTTTTTTTTGTAAATGTACAATTGTTTTTTACTGTGTAGTAGCCCTTATGAGTAGGAACCCCTGATTTTCGCGATAAGAATTTTGCAACAAATAGTTTCAAAGCCTTATAAGCACATCTGCATCTCTGCTTCGTGGTCAGTGATTGTATGTTTTATCTCTCTCACGTCTTAGGGCCGTATCTATAAACGGCTTTCGGATGACAACCAACTGTTATCCCCATAGAGAAAGCACTGGTGAGCAGTTACTTATCATTCGAAAGAGGTCTATAGATTCGGCCTTTAGTGTTCTACCAGCAAATCACAGATGTGTGGTGTTGTAATGACCTTGTTCTGATTGTTACTGTCAAATGAAGGATGACTCTGCACAACAACACGCTGCCAATAACCTTGAACACAGCTGCAGGTGTGTACATAAGACACTGAAACGAATAGTTGCAAAATTCTTTTCGCGAAAATCAAGTGTCCCTATAGCTATATGAGTGTTAAGAAAGTAGGTATGGTAGCAGCGTTCCTATATATTTTTAGGATAGTCAAATATATACTGATGTTACTAGACCTGTATAGTTTGCTCGCTTTACAAGCTGAAGTTTAGTAAGTGTGTCATACTTTGTATATGTTAATTAATTCCATTGCCATTTAAAGAGTTTTTTACAGTCTAGCCTACACTGTTGGCTAGTAGAAATGTATTAAAAATATACCTGGCTTTGTAAAATTTAGGCAAGCAGTATGCTTACTGTATGTCTTGCATTTTTAAATTATCAGTGAATAATTAGTATTGTTATAGGTACCCATGTTTCTGTTAAAATTCGGACAACAATTCAGTTTGGTTGCCGTTACTATGTGTATTTTTCCTACAGCAATATGTTTTACGGAAGGATCAAAGAGCCTATTTCTCTACAGTACATACTGATACTTCTGTACAGATAGTTAACAATCCAAATAGTAACCAAACTAGATTTCTGTCCCTATTTTAACGGAAGCATTGCACCTACAACATTTTTACTAATCACAGTGTAACTGACGGCTTCCATGTACCATTTCTAAACCAATAATACTGGTTTTGGAATAAATGATCTCTTGAAAAATTGGGTGTTAAATGTCTTAGTGATTAAACGAATATTTAAAGCAAACATATTGTTAAGCATCTTGGTTGTACAAATGTTATAGGACTACACACGTATTCGTATAACTTTCAATGCTATGCATTGAAGGCGAAGTTGTACATAAAATAAAATGAAGTACGTGGATTAGTAAATTTTCTCATACTGTTGGCTATGTTTAAGTCTTATGCAGTTTATAAATGCCGTTACCAAGAGACGTGGCGCAACGTTAAGGCTGTTCAAGTGTGAAGTTTATACTTTTATAGGAAAAAAATTATGAATTTCGCACTTAAACAGCCTTAACGAAATACCGTTAGTTTTTTTGGATGAGTGACTATATTTTTCTCACGATCAAATATTATGGTACTCATGGTATTTCCGTAATGGCACGTCAAAGTTGAAATTTGCATGTTACAGTTGAAAACACCCCACGAAAATCAACAGACTTGCAGAAATTAAGTGATTTACGTAGAAATACACGCTAGAAGTTATAAAATCTTAAAACGAATATCTGAATTTAAACAAATTCTGTAACATATAAAACCTTTTATACAGATAAAAGGCATGTCTTCAGAGCTTTAAAAAACGTTAACTATTTTACGCTGACAAAGTATTTTGCTTTTAACAAATACCGGCATTCCTCCGTACTACAACGGTGCCAAATTTATAGTTATACGTAGGCACTGGAAATTTTTACGATTTGATTTTTAAGAAAGAGCTTGATATAAAACGCGTGTACGTACCGTTGACGTCTGAGAGTTGATAGCATCGTTCTGAAGAAATTTAACCAATCAAAACTTGTGATAAAACAAGGCAGAATTTCCGTGCTATCAGTTACTGAGCGAAACTTGCTACTCAGTAGAACAGGACCCAATGAACAAATTATCGGGGTCTGAGAATACATAGGACAATGGATTCTAACGTACAGGACATTGAAGTCGGTCACTTTTCCAATTTTGCGACACTTTGACTCTTACGTACACATCTGCATCTCTGCTTCATGCTTAGTGATAGTATGTTTTGACTCTCACACGTCTTAGTGTTCTACCCGCAAATCACAGACGTGTGGTGTCGCAATAACCTTGTTCTGATTGTTGTTGTCAAATGAAAGACTTCTCCACACAACAACACGCTGCAGAGCTACAGGTGTGCACATAAGGTACTGAAACAAATTGGTGCAAAATTCATTTCCCGAAAACCAGGGGTCCCTAACCTAGTTATTATTAGGATATTTTATTATAAAACCTTATATGATGCATTTAGTTGTTGTATTTCTAACACAGGATTTATGTTGAAAAATAATATCTCCTTTCTACAACAAAAGGTATTATTTTCGAAGAAAACTGTTTAAAGGTGAAGTAAGTAGTTTTCAAGGAAAAAATCTCACACAAAACACAAGTTTTCCACATTTATTTTGTTGCAAGACAAGAATTCTTTATCGCGAGGAAAATACATTTGCAGTGGTTTATATTGGAACAAAATTTTGTTGTGAAAGAGATTTTAGAGTGTACCGCCCACGACACAATACAGTAAATACAGTAGTTTATTTTGAAACTTTTTTGCTGTATTGTTTTACACTCTGCGGTACGCTCTGCTTTTGCTCCTATTTTCCCATGAGCTCTGATTTTCCCTTCTTTGTCTGGTACGGGGTTTGTTTTCGTAATAAGGCAAGTGTGGTGGTGAGATTTAAAACTGCAGTTCAGTTACAATTAGGCCTACTGAAAATATTGCATTACCCAGACGTGCACCTACCCTACACATGCGCACACAATCATGACTACCAAACAATCCAAACAAACACTGAAGACAACCATACTGTAAAAAAAATGTTTTGATATCCGTTGTATTTTAACACGAGTACAAAGGCTTCCCTTGTTTTTTTTTTTTTGTTTACTTACAAGAGAAGTTTTGTAACGTAGCTGTAGAAAAACTTGTATTCTACAGATATTTTAACGATAAATATGTGTTATAAACCTTCATGCATGTACATGATGTGATGGTCTTTGTTTATTATGGGAGAGTTTAAACTTTTTAATTAATTTAAGTTCATTAATTAAAAACATTTAAAACCTTAAGTACACTCTAAAGTATTTTGTACAATTTTAAAAAATCCTTGTAAATGTACAAAGATTTTCTTTACAAAAACAGCAAAATATTTTGTTGTAATTTTACAAATATTTGTAAATGTACAACTATTCTCCTTGTAAAATTATTTGTTTATAAAGTTTCAAAGATTTTCTTTGTGAAAATAGCTTAGGAAAGATTTGTAGTCCACTAAAATCACAGATTCGCAGGAAATTATATAGATATAATAAATCACATCCTCTGGAAAGAACTTCTGGAATAAATTAATTTTTATGTTTATTTCATGCTTCAAGCTTAAATAAACTATCACTGAAATGTACATTGAAAGTAATATAAATATAGAAGGCAATTCTGCACGGACGCCAAGGTGGTCTAGGTGTACGCTGCATACGCAGGTAAGAATCTGAGTACTTCCACAATTGTTTTCCCAAATTATTTTATGTAAAATTAATTTATTCAAAAAATATTTCCTAAATATATTAAGTGTCATTATTAAAGCTAAATGGTTGTTTAAAATTAAATTTTTTCCTTATTGCAAGTACGTATTATACAGGCTTATAATTTGAAATTTTACAAACATGTAGGCCTACTCTGAATGTTATTACAAGGACAACCATTGTAGTTTTACACGGAATTTCTTTGCGAAATGGGTTTCCAAGGATTTTCTTTGTAAAAGTACAAAAAAAATTTCACACATACAAAAATATAGCAATTATCAATTTCAGAAAGTATTTGTGTGTTTGAAATTTTAACTAGCAACTAATGGACGAGTAGAAGTACACATTTGTGAGAGCCCGTTGTGGGAAACAAAGTTTGTTGCCACAGGGCTACTTGTATGAAAATATTTTGCCAATTTCATTATTCTGGTGTAAAGTAAAAAGACATAGGGCCTATACGTTTGCTAATATTTTGTAGTGAGTTACAAAACCATTCTGTAAAAATTTTGGCAACATTTTTTCCGCTGTATTTTAATGGCATAGTGGTGATAGATAGGGACTCTAATTTTCAGCAGAAGTTTGTTTCAGTGCCTCACGTGCAAATCTGCAGGTTTTCTTCGTTGTTATTGGCAGCGTGTCTGTGTGAAAACACTTTTCTCATTTGACTGTAATCAGACAAAGGTTATTACGTTAACACATGCCTGTGATTTGACAAAGACACGGAACGGTTAAAAACAGCCAATCACTGACCATGAAGCAGAACTGCAGCTGTGCACATGAGACACTGACATAACTTGCTGCAGAAATCTTTTAACTAAAAATTATGGTCCCTAGCGATAGATGTAATTACGGATGTATTTTCACGTCTACCTCCATGGCTACGACAGATAAGTTAAAATAACTTTTTATTTAACAAACTTTTTTTAAACAATCGGAGCATAAAATGTTACAAATGATTATTATTATTGGTTTTTAATAAAAAAAACCGAGCTACCAATGTCTAATATTTCTGTATTATATTTACAGTACAGTACGGTAGTTTGTTGCTGTAGTTTACATAACCTTATAACTCACCGGGATCTTACATTGGTTAATACACGCGTGATTTTTAATTCGAAAAACTTGTGTCAATAAACGCCCAAGTATTTTACTTGTTTGTTGAAATTATCTACGTTACAAGCAAGTAAACAACCAATATGCTTTGCCAAACGTATTCCCGCCAATTGTAGCTGCCTCGCGTCTTTATAATAGACAGTTACAAATAAACTAAAACATTTTTTGAAAGCCTCTGACTACCAAAGGCAACAACATAACTGAAACTAAATTAACATCATACGAGCCAAATTTATTCAATGTTTTTGCCCCGTCATCTACTTTGGTATAGCTTCCTTGTTTATTATTTGTTTTCTTCTGCCTCTGTAGGCAGATTCGTAATCTACAAAGCTCCGCCTTATTTCAATTCGTCTACTTTTTTGCTATCTAACATTATAGTATTTCTTACGTGAAATACCAGGAAACAAACCCAACCTACAAAACATTCCTAGTAACTTCAACACAACATGTCTGTGATTTGCGAGAAGAACCCCAAGAAACGTGACAATTAAACCATTCAATCACTTTCTATGAAGCATGACTGCAGATGTGCACATATGACTCTGAAACAAAGTAAGGTAAAATTCTTTTCGCGAAAAGTTCGTGGCTCTAATAATAACTAAAACTGTTTTTAAAAAGGTAAATTATGACGGAAACTTACACAGTATTTTGTTGTTCAAATTAGTGTTGAGGGTAGTTGCATCCAAAATTGAAGAAACTCATGTCGACTGTGATAACGGCAAGATAACATGTGATGCTGACGCAATGTTTATTTCAGTGTCTGCAACTGATACTTCTGATTCTGTAGGCCTAATGTTGAACAAGTTGTTACAAGATTCAGTGACTCTCAATATAGAATTGAATATGTCTAGAGATTTTATTTGATCATCTGTACGAGATATGGTTTTTTTTCTACGACATACGGAGTGACTATTTTTACTGCAATGAAATTTTATTAGCTTTCACATTTTTTTATAATGGCATGTCAAAGCCCATTATTTGCATAAAACTCTTTTATGTTTTACAAGAAAACCAAGCGACTTACCTAACTGAAAAAAATTAATTTTGAATTACGAAGTTGTAGGCTGCAAGGTCTTCTATACAAAAAAATATTTTTCAATGTTTAAAAATGTATCAGATTTTTAAAATTTAAATTTATATTTTCAGATTTTTTAAACGTACATATATATTTTTTGTATTTGTATATGAATTCACGTAGCCTGCCACTTCACTATTCAGTGTGCATTTTTTCAGTTCGGCAAGTCACTTCGTTTTCTTGTAAAGCATAAAAGAGTTTTATGCAAATTTGGAATTTTGCATGCCATTATAAAAAAACCGTGAAAGCTACAAAAATTTCATTGCAGTAATAAATAGTCTCAATGAATGTCTACAAATAAAACCTTATCTTGTACAAATATAAAAATTTTATAAACAATAGAAATTATCCGCCAAGCACCCCCATTAAATATTTTATCTCTCACTTGGCTTGGGTTTCTACTGGCAAATCATCAGCGTATTGTGCTGCCACAATTGTCTTACTCTGATTGGTACAGACACATGAGAGACATGTCTGAACAAAGACACGCTGCCAATAACCATGAAGTAAAGCTGCCGATGAGCACGTAAGTTACTGAAACATTATGGTGCAAAAATCTTTTCACGACAAAATCGTGGTTCTGTAAATAGTAGGGCCTACGACTTTAAGTATACAAACTTGCTAGCCGTAAATTTCAGTTTTATATGTTTGTCTGGATAGAAGAATATTTTTCCGCCTTATGTCAGCGAGCAGCCAATGAATAGCTATTGTCTGCTTGAATACACACCTATTATTGCAGGCTAGCCTACATGTCAGAGAACAAGCCAATTGGTACGGTTCCTAGTTAAGGTTGTACACACACGATCTCGTCAGATACAGAGTGTTCGGAAATTCATATCACAAACTTCAAGGGCTAGTAGAGGGAACTGAGTAGACAATATTTTGAACAGGAAGCCATGTCAGGAGACGTACCGTTTCAGTGATACAACCACTTCAATGTGTCTGATATGCCGGTGTTGTTTTGCAACCGGGCAGAACGGCAGAGTATCACCTGATGGCATGGGAAGTTTACCCTGACATACAGAAATGTGTTTTTCCCACTGTTTATACGTGTGTTAGCGGGATAAATTAAAGTTTTTTTTGTTAGGTTGGTATTGTTACGAAATAAATTTGACTGTCTTCTGTAATGAGCCAAACGTCGCTTAATTCTGTATACCTTACGTCACACCTCATTTGACACGGTGCTCTTCTGACGTCATACTGCCTATCGGGTTGCAAAACAACACCGGCATATCCGACACGTCTCGATAGGTTTTGCTAATTGATTTAATTTTATTCTTCGCGCATTGTTGTACTCTGAACCAATAACAAACATACAAGGAAATAAATACTGATTTCCATAACACCTAGTCTCGGCTAAAAATGGCGGAACATTGGAGAACCGACCAGTAAATTAATCGCTGATGCTCGAAACCTGCAAGGTATCTAACTCACGAAATTTTCATTTTCCTTACATTTACATTTTAGTAAAATTTGAGCGCTGTATTTATTTACAAGTAGGGACCCCTGTTTATCGCGAAAAGAATTTTGTCCTACTTTGTTTCATTGCCTTACGTACACATCTGCAATTGTGCTTCATGGTTATTGGCAGCATGTCTTTGTAAAGTGACGTATATCATCTGACTGAGCCAAATACAATAACGTTCCTGCAACAACACACGTCTGTGATTTGCCGGTAGAATCCCATGGCTCGTGAGAGTTAAAATATCCAATCACTGACCACGAAGCAGAACTGCAGATGTGTACGTAAGGCACCGAAACAAAGTGAGGTAAAATTCTTTTCGCGAAAAACAAGGGGTCCCTATTTACATGTTATGAAATCCATTATTTGGTTTTTTGCCTACGTAAGAGACCTAAAAAATAAAAGGACATTTTTAGGTTTATGAGAAAGACTTCAAAGGCTATAAGCTTGTGTCCTTGGCACATTTGAAACCCAACTAGTTTTTTTTTTCTTTCCGATAATGTAGCCTATAATAGTTACCTGCCTCTTTTCCATATAAACAGAGCACTTCACTGCGGCCGCCTGGTGAAGGGCATGTTTGTGTGTGTGAGTAGAAAATCTATGAGGCGCTATGAGCGATGTCGGCCGGCACATGTATTGTAATATCGTCTCTACAGCCAAAGTCGTAAACGCGCGCGCAGTGTTCCCGCCGTAACGTATTTACTGTGGTACTTTAAGCGGTGACCCTATCATTTTATTACAAGCCTCGCTGTAGCAAAGTACAATGTACTTGTACACCTCAATTTAGAATAGATCCGTTACACATATCTGGAGATAGAACCGCTTAAAAAATCCTATTTTAACCAAGTTTCATGGCTTTAAAATAATGCTTCCAATATGCGTGATGTGTTGAAAGTCACATTCACAAATAGTCTGAAGTGTGTTTTATTTGCGTAGATAAGCATTGTGGACGCACGTTTACTGGTCTCTGAGAAAAAACGAAACTCCGAACACGCTGCACATAGTCCCAGTACCAGCCAAGCGGCCTTTAACATAGTTTGCAGATTGTACTGTACTCAAAATTTAACATCATGAGGTCAAGGTCACAATAAATACTGGACAATATGGTCTTCAAAATTGCTCTTTTTTTTTCGTGAACCGCATACAATACGACAAATATACCAGTAATAATTAATACATCGCGAAAATCAGATATTCGTAACTGTGTTGGGGAATATGTTATAGTAGTACAACGTATTATCAATTTTGTAGTTGTGAGGACCAAGCAGGGTTTCAAGAAACAGTGGCAAATAATACTAAATTTTCCTCAATGCTCTAGCCGAATGCAAAACACTAGTGTCCATTTATACTATAACGACGCCATATTTGATAGCTACAGCCACAATTTTATGGCAAAAAGATTTTTTTGCTCCAATTTGTTTTAGTGTCTGATGTGCAAATCTGCACCTTTGCTTCACGGTTAATGATTGGAAGTTTTAATTCCCACTTATCTTTGAGTCACTGATAAATCACAGACACATTATGTCTTAATTACATTATTCTTAATGGTGCTATCAAATGAGAGACATGTCTGAACAAAGACACACTGACAATAACCATGAAGCGAGCTGTCGATGCGCACGTAATACATTGAAACAAAGTGATGCAAAAATCTTTTCGCGATAAAATCGTTGCTCTGTAGATAGCCGATATGGCTTCCCAAACACTTTCGTCTAACTATAACCACGTGTTTCTCTGTCTCCGTATTTTGTTTAACTGAAATTCCGAACACACGTTAATAATCAAGCAGTTTAACCTTTTGAATACGTAGACTTGACAGTATTTACCAGGGACGGCTCATAGGTTGTTGCCAGGTAGGGCATAAGTTGAAGAGAAACCAGTAGATATTTCATGCACAGTAAAAAAAATTGTACATTTACAAGGAAACTCTTGTAAACTAATATCAGAACATTATCTTATCAGTCAGGTAATAAATGTGAGATGACCGAAACCTTTTAACGTGGTTATAAATATTGTGAACACCTTTAGGAACTAGTAAAATAAATAGGTCTATTAATGAGTAAATTTTTCGATTTTAAACAAAATAAAAATTAAAGACCATATAAATTTTAGGCAACATTTCGTAATTAAAAAATTTTTTTTTGGAAACAAAATTGTTACTCTACAAACAATTATTGAAAAGTGAACCAAATATTGGCAGTAAATATACAAAATTTGTTTGTAGATTTACAAAAATGTTTGTAAATATACAAAGAGATTTGTAAGTACAAGTTTTTTGTAAATATTACAAAACACTTTTGTAGTGTTACAAAAATTTTTTTTTGGAAACAGGTTTCCAAAAAACCTTTTTGGAAAAGTACAAAAAAATGTTTACTGTGAGCCCACGAATTTTCGCGAAAAGAATTCTGCAACAGTTTGATTCAATGCCTTATGTGCACATAGGCTATGCAGCCCTGATTCATGGTCAGTGATAGGCTGTTTTTAACTCTCAGCGTCTAGGGTTCTACCCGCAAATCACAGACGTGTGGTGTCGCAGTAACCTTGTTCCTGTTGGCACAGTCAAACCACGTCTGTGCAGTAATACGTTCTACCAATAACCTTGAAGCAGAGCTTCATATGTGCACATAAGGAATTGAATCAAACTGCTGCAGAACTTTTTCCACGAAAAAAAGCGTGGGCTCTATTCATATATATATATATATATATATATATATATATATATATATATATATATATATATATATATATATACACGGCGGCGCGTTCACAGGAGTGTACAGTTTTCGGCTACTTGTGCCCTACCCGCCAACAACTCTCGAGCCGCCATTGGTGTTGACTAAAGAATGGCAATCAAAACTATGTCACTCTTATTGTTTTTATAAAAATGTAGGGTAAACTTACCGTATTTCGTGATACTAAGGCTTCGGACTTCAGCACCAGCAACATGTTAAACATTTTAATTGTGATCTTATACTGTATATGTTACAAAAGTCACTTATTGCCAAAACTGCAAATACCTGTGGCTTGTTTCATAAAAATACAAGCCTATAAACTACACGTTACAAGTTACAAGTATAATCTTTACGAGTCATATTTATGAGAGTTTCTGAAAGTAAAATCTTCCGACTTTCAAAAATTAAATCTATTGTAATCAACTTTACAAGTCTATTGAAATTTTTCGTTCTATAGTTACTGTCTTTCATGTTCTATATCTGTGATATTTACTTTTCCAGAGTATTTTCAAGAAATAATTTATTAAAATAAATTGGTAGTTAATTTTCCATGTTCGCAGTTAAAGTTTTTGTCATTAAGAGTAATACTATTTTTGTTACAGTAATCTATACCAGATAATTCAGCACGATTTAGAATATTCTAAATTGTGATATTTACCTGTGTCTCTCAAAATATTGTGTTTACAAAACAATGACTCGCGATATACGCTTGTAAATGATTGCTCCATGTTATTATCATCATTATACTAGTGAGTGAACAAATTTATTTTAAAATGTCATTCATACACTATATTAAGTGTGTGTGTGTGTTAGTGTATTTGCATGGGACACGAAAACGCAGTAAATATTTATCTGAATCGCTGTCGTTCTCTCCTAACCTGAAATTACAAGTATTATCATAAATTTTAGTAAATATAGTAGGTTTCCTATACCATTGATGGTTTTACAGATAATTTACAACAATTGCTGATATAAATACAACTTCATCGGACTTAAATATGAACTCCATCACTCACCAATTTAAATGTGTAAATATTTACCTAGATCTCAAGATTTGTATAAAATGTTGCCGTATTTACAAATATATGTTTGTACAAGTGTTTTCGAGAAACATGGTCACCATTCGACTTGTAAAAACTACTTATGACTTGTACAACTGCACTTGTAGCAACCTGGTTCGACTTGTAGATTAATGAAACAAAAAATTAACAATTTTTAACAAGTTACAAATGAATTCTCTTGTAACTTGTACACTTGTAGTTTTATGAAATATGCCTCTGCTCTCTGTTAGGCCTAGTAGTCTAGTGAATTCGGTGCAGTTTGGTGAAGTCCGCTAAGTGGTACATAACTATATTAAGATATTTCATGACATAGGCCTGCGGTGGGTTTACAAAACCCTTCTGAATATGTACGTTACCGCTTAACACCAGATATGTTTTGTTGATTCACCTGCAACTAGGCTAGTCTATATAGTCTTGAACATACTTTGCGAACTATGGAGGGTATGTTTATTGGCTGTTGCTGTACAGGGAAGGTGTTTTCTCCTTTGCTAGGTTTTAGCCTTCATGATTCGATAGTTGTATTGCAAACGTTTTGTCATTTGCTTAGTTAGTCCCTACGGCGCGAAGAAAAATTATGGTTCGGTAAAGTAAAATAAAAAAACTGTACAGATGTTAAAAGGCTAGTCTCACAAAATACACTGAAAAAATTCCGAGCGTCTGTAGTTGCCGCTCAATCTGGCAGCGCTGTCGGGGTCCATTACGAACGGAGCGCGGGACGCGTGTGCTTATCTGCAGCGACTGTACAAGGGAGAACATTTTTTGTGCGCGAACTAAGGCCCCCCCTCCATCCCCATAGATCCCTTTCTGAAATCGCACCCCAGGTCGTTGAGTGCTCGGGGAGGGGAGAAAGGGAGTGCGAATGAAATAGGGTCAATTTGTTGGGGAGGGGGAAGAGTGCTGGCAAGAGGAAGGGAGGGGGGTGGGTGGTTGTGGAAAGGAGGGAATGGGGATGGAAGGGGTGTCGGAAGGGGAGGGACGATGGCGCGGTGTCGAAGAAGCGGATGGGGTGATGTATGTGATGGGGGACGGGTGATGGTAAAGAGGGCGATGGGGAGGGGACAGTGATGTCCTTAGACCACCGTAAGAGGAGGTCCTCTTTCAACGTTAAGGTAGCTGCCTGTACAGTAGACACGGCCAAAATAATACAACTGTTTCGAAGTGTTTCAATCGGCACAGTGAAATGTTTTGCAACAGTGAAACACAAAAGAAACGTGTGTTGTGATTGCTGTGCTGTTCTAAAACGAGTATCAAGTTTCATTCATTATTATTTTTTTGCTTTGTTCGTTAAATTATAGTTAGAGACTGGACAATTTCGCGGGTTCAGTGACATGTAGGCTAGCCTCCAAGAATATCTGTGTATGCAAGCACACAACAGCTGTTCATTGGCTGCTCTCTGACACAGTGATACCACATGATTGGGTTTGCATTTAGTTAATTCTTTATTATTGGCTCAGCGCTCTCCAGGAGGTGTCAAATAAGTCAAAGCCAAATGGCGAAAGTTAACAAACTTACAGACATTTGAAATCTGCCTAAAAAAAACGCGAATTTTTCCGGTCTCTAATTATAGCTTAATTTAAATAATGTCTTCTGCCTTGAAGTATTTAAAAGAAAAATATATAAATACCCTTCGTTGTTTTAAGACAAATAGTACCTATGCATTGACTGTCAAAACCAGCAGAAGATATAATTGATCTTATTTATTGTACTGTCTTTCACTGATGTAGAACTCGTATATTTGTTTTTTCCACTGATATGTTTACCTGTATTTGCAAATGGAACTTTGCAGTTTTCCAAGCAATTAAAAATTGGTCCTTTTTTTTCATGTTTTAGGCAATCCGTTAAACGTACTTCAAGAACAAGATCATCATGGTACTTCTTGTATAGGCACAAGTATTTCGCGTCTTTATTCAAGGGTAAGTTGGGCACCAAGAACTGTCACTTCTGCTATTGGACGACAGCTGTTTACACACACCTTATACGACTGCAAACCGGTCAATAATAAGTAAACTATCCGTAGCGTAGTTACTAGAGCCACGATTTTGTAGCGAAAATATATTTGCTCCATTTTGTTTCAATGTCTTTCTTAAAACATCGGCAGCTCAGCTTCATAGGTTATTGGCAGCGTGTCCTTGTTCAGACACGTCTCTCATTCGACTGAACCAATAAGAATAAGACAATTGTGGCACCATAAGTCTGTGATTTGCCAGAAGAAACCCAAGACAAGTGAGAGTTGAAACATCCAATCACTGACCATGAAGAAGAGCTGCAGATGTGCATATAAGACATGGAAACCAACTGATGCAAACAATTTTCGCCATACGCAAAAATAATCGTGCTTTCGGGATTTTCGTAGATTTTTGCGGAATTTAAAAAATTTTAGGGCATATAGTAGCGCTTAAATAGAGTGTGTTATTAACAAGTTAATTTTACATATGTTCAATCGGAAACTTGCGTAATTCACATACCTTTCAATGAAGTTAAAAAAATATATGTGACATTTCCACTCCTTAATAAATTCAGCAGCGTTCACTAACAAATAATCTCAACAGATAAGAAAAAATATGAATGACAAAATTGGATTTATGGTCGCCAAATAAGTATCGACAACAGTTTTTATGTTGGGCTACCTTACGTCAAGCCAAAGGTTTTCAGGAAACATACTATTAACACAAGGCAGACTTCATTTTTGTACGCACATTGATAATATATATATATACACTTGAAAAAAAAGCGAGAGAAAAGCAAGTTCGTGTCAAAAGTTCTCCCGCGCATGCGCGACGCTTGTGCCTTGCGTGAGCATGAGGTCCCCTTCCCTTGTGACGGTTAGTTTAGGTTAGTTTAAATTTGTTCCATTTAGTTTGGATTAGTTTAAAATATAATAAAATTATACGCTCCGATTCAAAGGTCGGTTATGTTAGGTTAGTGAACTGCAAAAAATTAATACCAGAATCAGAAGTGACGCGAAGTGCGTGACGCGAATAACAAAAATTTGTCAACCGTTCAGTGTCGAGGCTTCTGTGACGTCAGCGCGTCCGACCGGGCGCTGACTGGTTGATATTTTGTTAATCGCATCGCGCCATTGTGATTCCAGCATATACGCGGCGCTGCAACTTCTCGCGCCCGCGCGCACAGACATTAAGACGTACTTGGGTTTCTCTCGTTATACTCTTGTTGAATTTCGGCCGTTGGGACGCTATCTGCCGGAGGAAATATGTCATGGTTTCACCTGCCCAATAAGAAGCCGTTGACGTCAGTAATTAACCCTTGTGATTGGCGTAAAGAAAAATTATACATGCCAAAATATAACTCGGACAATCGTGAAGTGTGAACAACCTAAAATTTTTACACTGAAAGAAAAGTATTGTTGTAGGCATCAATCATATTTCTGTTAAAATAGGTACGACGGTATAGTTTGTTTGTCGGTACTATCTGCGTTGTTCCTACAATAACCAGTTACGTAGAAGTAGGCCTAATAATATGTTCCGTGAAACAAATACGCTCTTTAGGCTACTCCTACTGAACATATTATTTCTTCTACATAAAAGATTGTTATAGGAACAATCAATATAGTAACGATAACCTAACTGGATTGTTGCCCCTATTTTAACAGAAGTATATGGTACCTAACAATAGGCCTACTATTCTATCAGCGTTTATGTGTTTCAAAATATACTATCATGAAATATCACTGCTGTATGAGGAGGGCCACCATTACTACCGCTGATATTTTCATATACGTTTAATGTCTGATGGATATAACAACTCCATCTGATTAGATTTCCTTTTTATCATATTCACGGTTTGCACAACAATATTTTTTCCAGTTCAGTAAACATAATCACCTAGTTGTAGGCACGATTATTTTCCAGTCATATATATATATTAAGGGAGAAAGTTAGTCAGCTATTTTCAGGGCCGGCGTTCTTGTTCGTTAATTCGTGTAAAGGCGAATCCACAACACTTAACATACGTACGATCACACGCACGTACGTATTAGAGATTGGTTTCACAACATTTAATCTAGACATAGGTGGAAATTGTTTATGCCACAACAAGATGTCAGTAATAGATTATCGTACTTTGTTTTCATTTTTCGAAGCGAATTAAATAAATTATGACCAGAAGATAAATATTTCCTAATATAGCTTAATAATTGAATCTCACGTATTTACATGCTGCATTCACAACCACCACGTACGTACTAAGTATAAAATTGATCAACTTTTTATGTACGTACGCACGCTACGCGAGGATGTGAATGCTAGCATGCACACTCGGTGTTTCTACTTTTACACGTACGTACGCACGTACGCTAAGTGGTGGTTGTGAATCCAACTTTATTCGTGAGTTCCCGTTTCACCGACAATGACAATTCTGGTACGCTGATGTTGAAAGTTTTTATTCGTCTTTAAACTATCGAACCACGTCAAATCATTTCTATCCAATTATTACGGCTGTAAACTTTTCGCGAAAAGAATTTTGCCCCAGTTTGTTTCAGTGCTTTATAGGCGCACATCTGCGGTTCTGCATCATGACTCATGATTATTGATATAGTGGCGTCTCTCATTTGACTGTGCTTGTCACATAAATGTTACTTGCAACACAACCCGTCTGTTATTAGAGGGTTAATACTCAAAACAAGTGAAAGTTAAAATATCCGATCACTGACTATAAAGCACATGTGCACGAAAGCACTGAAACAAACTTGGGTCAAAATTATTTTCGTAGTAAGTTCGCTGCCATACCGCCAACTAGGCCTACAGTATGAGCGTAATGTCGTACAGATTTTTGGAGATTACTTTGGTACGCAAAACTTTCCTCTCTATTTAAACAGTATATCCCCATACAGCAAGCAGCCCTTAAGCCGACATCTGTCCGCACATAATTAGTGAATATAACCTGCATGCTTGTGAACCCTGAATTAGTACCGGTCTTTGCTCATCCTTCGAAGTTCTTCGAATAACGCGGACTAGTGCGGTAGTAGGTAGAAGTTAAGTACACATACTTACAAAAGTAATTTTTTTGACATCGTTCTTTAACCGCACAGTAATTTTTTTTTAATTTCACAAAATTAATTTCTAAATTTTTTTATAAATTTATAAAAATATTGCAAAAGTTACAGGAAAAGCTTGGAAAAACACAAACATGCCGGTATGTGTACAAACGTTTTTGTATATTTACAAATAAAGTTTGTGTTGTTACAACTTAATTCTTGTACGCTTTACAACAATTGTATGAAGTAACAAAAAAATATGTTCTGGCAACCAGTTTCTAAGAATTTTCCTGTAAAAGTGTACTTTGTAAAATACGACAGGTATTCAAAGGTTATTTTGTTTCACATCACTAAGGCCATGAGCATTTCGCGAAAAAATTTGCCCCAGTTTTTTTCAGTGCCCAATGTGAACATCTGAACTTTCTGCTTCATGGTTATTGGCAGCGCCTCTCACTTTTTGACTGTGCCAACCACAGTAAGATTACAGCAACACCACACGTATGTTATTTGCAGGTAGAACCCTAGCAAGACACGTGAGAGTTAAAACATACAATCACTAGAGACCCGGAAATTTCGCGAATTCAATTGAGAAGACAAATTTCAAACTCCTGTACATGTTAATTACTTTCGCAATTGGCTCTCTGTTTCTGAAAGTCTTCCTCGAGGACTGTGAACCAATAGCAGACCAGCATGAAAACACTCACTGACTGCCGCGCTACCTTGTCACATGTACAACTGTCCACTCACTGGAGCAGCAGACAATGTACAAGTAACTGAGGACATAGTGTACACAGGACTGTGGAGTCTAGCCAGCTGGTCGTTGAACCCGCGACATTTCCGAGTCTCTACCAATCACTGACTATGAATCAGGGTTGTCGATCTGCACATAAGTCAATGAAACTAACTGGGACAAAATTATTTCCGCGAAAATTTCATGGTCCTATAGATCGAACAATATGCTGATAAAAATGTATCCCTCCAGTCTCCTCCGGTATTTGAACAGTCTAAACCACTTTAATGACACGCGAAATTCTTGTTGAAGTGCCTAGACTCATAAATGTTTTTAAATTAGTTTTCAAGATTTTTCTGATAAAAGTATACGAATTTTTTTCTGTGTGTGTTGCAGTGTGTTTGGCGAAATACTTAACTGACGAAATTATTACACCTCTACCAAATGCTTTCATTTACGAAAAAACATAGCATTATTCTGTCAATGACAGGGTGGTATTTTAGAAAAAAATTAACATGCCATGAATTTTATTTCGACCTCAAATATCGTTAAAAATAACTCTTTTTCCCCGACTGTTACATCACAATATGTAGTGACTGGATATCAGGTAAGTATGTATACAAACGTAACTTTTATTTTAAGACATTTCTGTACAACTTAATGAGTAAAATATTGATATATTTATCTAAAGTATTTATAAGAACCGATACGCATAATATGGCGCGTGGCCGTCTTTAGTAGAAGGCCAGAATCTTTAATGTGGCAACGATTCGTCGTGAGCCTATTGCCTATCAATACTTGGCTGTCCTAGACTGTGTAGCGTGTCTTAGGTTCAATATTAGTGGTTTGTACACATCTACACAAACTAGGACAGTCAATGAGCGACCAGCGGCAGGCCACTGAGACACCATTGCCAAATGTAATATTTCGGCCTTTTGCGAAAGACGGTCGTGGTTAGAGCCAGTGATTTTAGATTAAAAGAATTTTGCGTCAATTTGTTTCAGTGCCTTATATGTACTTCTGTAACTTTGTATTGTCAGTGACTGGATGTTTCTGAACTCTCAATGTCTCGGGGTTCTACTGGCAAGTGACAGACGTGCGCTGTTGCATAAATCTTGTTCTGGTTGGCACAGTCATATGAGTGATGGCTTTTGCCAAAGACACACTGTCGGTAATTATAAAGCCCAGTTGCAGATGTGCACGTAAGGCACTGAAACGAATTTGCAATATTCTTTTTCTCACCAAACCTCTCTGGCTCTATCCATGGCTGCAGGTGCATTGTAAATAAGTAGGGACCCTGGTTTTTTGCGAAAAGAGTTTTGCCCCACTTTGTTTCAGTGCCTTACGTGCATATATACAATTCTGCTTCATGATAATTTGCAGCGTGGCTATATGAAGAGCCGTATATCGTTTGTCTGAGCCAATTACACTGTAAAAAAACTTCCTTGAATGTTTAGGAAGTTATTATCCCAGACGCAGTATGAGACAGTTATATATGCAAACTTTTACACTTGTTAAAATACAAGTCTGGTATCTTCAGTATACATTTGACTGTTTTATACATAGTTTAGGAGTGCTACTATGGATGTCTGGGAAACTACCATATCTATTTTCTTAGCACTCCTATACGCACGTCTGGTAAATTTACAAATTATTTTTTAGAGTGTACAGTAAGTCTCTGCAACACCTCACAACTGTGATTTGCCGGTAGAATCCCAAGGCTCGAGACAGTTAAAATATCCAATCACACACCACGAAGCAGAACTGCAGATGTGCACATAAGGCACTGAAACAGAGTGGGAGAAATTCTTTTCGCGAAAAACCAGGGTCCCTGTGAATAAGGAACTGAAAAATTCGCGTTTTCGCTTGCATACAAGCTGGAATTCAAACAACTGTAACTTTGTGTCACTTTCACAGTTCGTCTTTGACTACTTTTACACCTCCTGGTAAGTGCTGAGAAAATAACAAATAAGCAGCTAAATGCAGGCCCAATCAAGCGGTGTCACCCGGTCAGCGAGCAGCCAATGAACATCTGCTGTCTGCTTGAATACACACTGAAAGAAACCTTTTGTAGGAAGTCTTCCCTGCAAAATTATTTTGTAGTAACCACAAAATAATTTTGTATTGGCCACACTACGTTTAGTGGTGTCAACAAAATGTTATTGTCGTAACTACAAAACAAATTTTGCAGGTTAAATACCCACGAAACATTTTGTAGCTTCCACAAACCACTTTTTCTGTGCACAGATATTCTTGGAGACTAACCTACATGGCAATAAATCTGCGAATTTCTCATGTTTATACGTATAAATTTACGATTGCCATGAATATCTTGCCCCTGGATTACGACGTAGCCAGAGGCAAGACAACGTAAAATATTCCAGATTTAACACGAGGGAGTAGTTTTCAGCGCAACATTCGGAGCCCGTATCATCTTCGACAGCTGTGTACATTGCAAGCAATTTGACCCTACGGTCAGTATTTTTTGTACTTTAATAAAAAAACGTTTTAGAAAAGTATTTCCAAAATAATAGCTAATACTCTAAAAACCTTAAAAATTTTCCAGGAAGTTACTTAGAAGTATGGTTGTTAGTAGTTTTTCGTAAATTTTGAAGGGCTTTTATGTTGCGTCACAGAAATTAATGGCGAATGTATACATTATTGCCACTGTACAATCAAATATTACAAATTACAAAAGTCAGAAAAATATTTTTCTATAAACGACTTGAACACAAAATCTGTAGGCTACTTAGTAACAAGACTGCAAAGTGATGTAATTTTTTATTACACCGACGTTACAAAGGGAAATCTTGAAACATCAATAACTGAAGCAGAAACAATAAAAAGTAAAATAAAATTTGATGCAACCTGAATTGAATGAAAATAAAAATGGTGGTAGCATATGTTGAAATACATACAACAAATAATCGCTATTAAAAACGCCTAAAAGGAAAACGATACACCATCATGCAGGCTATTTAGTTTCTTTAAAACAATATTTGACAGAATTTTAGGCTTTATTATCGTTTACCTGCTACTTTCAGTATCATAACAAGTCCATAAATTAACTGCAATGATTACACAGCTAACATCAGCATCACCTTCCGAAATTTTACTGTATTATTTAATATGCCCTAACACAACCAAAAACGTAATGCATTTAATGAAATATATTAGATATATTTGAAGGTAAAAAATCTTATAGTAGCCTAAGTAATGGTTTACTACACTTCCCTGTACGGTAATTAAACACAATTAAATTCGCGAATGCCCTAATCGTTCAAGCAATATACAAATAGGTTTCAATAGTAAGTGACATAGCCTATATGTAAAGTAAACAGAAAGTTTAGGACATAAAATGCAATGTCTGCACGCAATGGTTTTAAAACAGACTCTAAAATTTTTAACTCTTTTAATTTTTGATTAAATCAAAATACGAACACAAAATGGAAAACTAGTACATTTATGACACCCGCCAAATTTTAATCCACAGACCTGCAAAGGCTTGTATTTTTATTTATTGTAAGTTGGCCTTTTATTTCATAAAGATTCATTGTCAAAATATTTTAGCACGGCTCCCTAATACAGTGATTAAATATGTGATATAAATATTTTCATTTTAAATTATAACAATTTTATAACAGGACAGCCTGAAAAAAATTAAAAGAAAACTACATATTGATCTCTCAGTTTAAGGTCTTCCAGTTTAAAGATTCTTTCACTTTAACAACTGTATTTTTTGGTCCCATCTACAGTTCAAACATACTTTTATCATTCAGTTTAAGAACTCCTTAAATTTAAGAATGATTTTTTCAGTCCCTCGAGAGTCGTTAAACCGAGAGATGACTTATAACTGTCATGTACAGAAAGGTGTTTGCATCGCTTTTTAAAATTTTACTAACAGTAGCCTATTTCCAAAATGATATACAGCAAAAAAAAAAAAAAAAAAAAAAAAAAAAAAAAAAAAAAAAAAAAAAATATATATATATATATATATATACTGTACATTTATTATTTTATTTGACACTTAACATTTTGCTGAGCGGATTATTAGCTTTAACGAAACAATTAATTTCAAGGAATTCATCAGCTTTGAAGATGAGAGGATGCAAGTATTATTTACGTAATCAATACGTTCAATAATATCCTTATAACAGCCAAATTGAAAATATGTTTATGATTAGGTAGGTTGGGATAAGCTAGTATGTAACATAATTATTGATTAACTGTAGCATTCAAACGAACGTCTTTATAAACTCGATTAATGGTTATTCTTAATCATGATTTTATTTACATTAATATGAGTTACTGCATTTTCGTAGTAAATTTCAGCACATTTTCACATAGGTACTCTAACCAACAAGTAAAAAAATGTCGGTACCGATAGCGTTGTCTGTAATTACGGCAAACAATAGTAAGGAACAATTTCCCGCTCTTTCGAAAGCTTGTTTCTTGCAAACCATTTTTACATTTAATTTTCATGAATTAATTATAACTTCAAGTAAAATTGTAGAAATGTCATACTTTATTTTAAAAATTCTTTCATCTCAGTTTTTTACAGCGAGGAAAATGTCTCGATACAATATTATTAGCACAATATTTTACTGAACTTCTTTTCCTTCTTGTGAATTCTACAAGCCTAGAAAACATTTCATGTAAAATTTACACAAGTATTAATTCAAAATAAATTGCAATTGTTTATTGCCCAAATTGGCTAGTTACAAAAAAATCACTGCTTCATGAGTATATCTAGTTTGTAAAATAACTGTGCACGTAAAATGATGTGTTACGTCCTTTTAAAAGTTATATCGGGGCCAAATATGACATAATGAAACGGTTATGTATATCTTGCCCAGATCTGGCCAATCACAGATATTATATATATATATATATATATATATATATATATATATATATATATATATATATATAATGTGTGTGTAATTTTATTTATAGCCACGATAAGCGGCTGACCATCTATGCACACCATAGCTGCTATGCACCTTGTGATTTCAGTCTGTCTTTTGTCGTCATGTTTGAATGGCGTAAATTTGTCGAAACATAGTGCTCAAAATCTGTTGATTTGGGGATACGTCATATTTGGGTTTCTCCTTTTTATGGTTTTTGTAGTAAGTTGTGAAGAGTCAGCAGATTTGTTTATGTTTAGACACGACATATTTTGTCCCGAATCCGAACTCAACATTAGCGGATGCTGGATTTTTACATGCTTGAGCAGGCTAAATGTAGATTTTGACAAACTTCGTGATAAACGGTGTCTACAATAATTGCAATACGCAAATTCACTATCTGTATAATCAACTGAAAAGTGCTCCCAAATAACGGCATTATTGGAACTGAATAACAAATTCAAAAATTCTGCTACCCATATACAGCTACCAACAACAGTAATTTCTGTTTCTGGCCCAACTAATTTTTCAGTAGAAATTTTGTTCAAAAACCTGTATTTAACTACGTAAATTTTCATGTTCTAAGCAGTACATTAATATTATTTATGAATGTTATCCGGTTCTTGGATTACTCTCCGTTCATTTTTACCTGAGCTTTAGAATATACAAACCAAATTATAAACAAACGTGTTCACTGGCAGCCGACTACTGTGCACTGTGATCTTGCATAAGAAATATATATATTTAATCTGTCGTGCGCTTATAAATTTACCTGTCCATTACCTAAAAAGAAAGTTTTATTAACAAATATATAATAATTACAGACGTTGCACACAATATATTACACTATATGTTTATTACTTAATTACGGTTAGCAACGACACGTCCGTACAGTTGACTCACGATTTGTTTAACGACTGATGTACTGTTAAATGTACGAGTTTCTCGGTTCACTTGTCATAGTTTAGAGATGTACAATACTCTTATAATTGTTCGTGAAAACACCAGAAGTTAAGTTCAGTAATAATTACCACTGTAAAAATTAGTCGGAGATATCAGAAAGAAATTAAATTTTTTATAGTATTTTTAGACATTTGAGTAACACATCAATATTGAGGCTACTACTGTGAAAAAATGGTTTTTCCATACATACATTTTCCGTTTCGATTCGTCTGCACCTAAATTCCTTGATCTATTTCGTTCCGTCCCCCTCGTCGGTAATGTTTATATGGTAAATAGACTTACAGATTTGCTTATATGACGTCGTATGTCGTGGACAGTGAAATTGTGTTTCATGAATTACAAAATGTGGATATAATCTTTGTCTGCATTATTAAACAAACCGCGGTGATGTTTACAAGGTACGAATAAAATTTAACATATTTTTTATAATAACGAATGAATATGTGATGTGAATTATCGATAGATTGTTTGGCGATTGACCAAATGAAAAAATAAGTACAAAATAATCCACAAGGACTTTACAGTAAGTTTTATTACACGTTTTGTTGACTTTTATTTTGTGCATGCAGCATCAAATGTTCGTTGCGTCAGTACCAAAATGTTTTAATATGATCATTACTCATACTCGTGGCTTGATATTGTAGTTGCATTTTGAAATATACTGCAAATGTACAAGAAGGCTATTTTTTTTAAGTTTTTTATAAGTTTCGCTTTCGTATGTCGATAACCTGTACAAAATTTTCACGCAATAATTTTTGTATGTAGTACGTATTTTTTCTGTTTTTTTTTTATCATACTACCTGTAAACAGTTTTGTCGGTTGGAAATAGTATGTCGGCACGCTGCACAAATTGAGCCAATTAGAAGGTTGCGAGGTGCAATGATATGATATTATTTATTTACTTCATAATTAAGGTTAGAGTGAACGGAGAACAGTAACAATTTGTAACTATTCAGCATGAACAACGGTGGGATTTTGCTAATAATGTCAGCGTTAGGCTTATATCGTTGTTTCGTATTATGCAAGGGTTTCATTTTCAGTTCGTTTCGTACAGTTACTAGTTAGAATTGGCACTTGTTATTATTTGATGCTGTACATAAACACAGCGGGTTACGTTAACTGTATGATTTATTCACGTAGGCCTATTTATTAAATTGGTTTTGGAATTATGAATACCGCAAATGTAGCCTACGTATAGTGAAAATTCATCGTCAAGTACGCAGGCCTACAGTTATCCTTACACTTGCAAGGTTAATATAAATTTGATATAGCATTTGCGGTGCCTGTGCTGTTTAGCGATTTTATGAATATGAATATTGAAAACCGAACACTTCTTAGTAAATCGATACCGGAACAAGTTCATGATCAAATATCCGGCACACCCGATACTCGAATGTTCGAACCGACCCATTCATTATATGTATGTGTATGTATGTATATGTATGTATATATATATATATATATATATATATATATATATATATATATATATATATATATATATCTGTGTGTATGTGTGCATTGTAAACTTACTATTGACTGGCTTGGAAATCTTCTCTTGATGTAGCCAAAGTCAATTTTCTTCTTTGCTATTCGCCTTTCGTAAATTTAAAAACATGCACCTTGAGGCCGCTGTTACAACTACCCCTAAAACACTGTTAACAGGAAAAGGGCATTGTATCCCACTAACACCACTAATTATTACACTAACGTAAAACTCACAGCGTAAGACGCGTCTACACGAGAAGAAATACGTTTATCAACTGCTCATCTACTCTGCTACACAGAGCAGAGAGCAGGTCAGAACCGCTCGTCGAAGGGATGACCCACCCTCGCCTTTCTCTGGGATGGCCTATTGTCCGTGACGTCACGCCCTTCAGGCTCGCCAGTGCTCTGGCCTTCTAGTCTAGTCGGTGTTGGGTGGGCACAGTCAGATGAGAGACGTCACTTCACAAAGACGCGCTGCCAATAACCATGAAGCAAAGCTGCAGATGTACACGAGAGGTACTGAAACAAACTGATGCAAAATTATTTTCGGGAAATGTTCATTGTTCTACTGATCCCCCTTAAGTACGTTTTTCGGCAAAACAATTGTACTTTTTACCGTAAAAATTTTATTTGAAGTGTGTGGAAAGCGTGAAGTTACAATTTCGAATATTTTAAACAGCCAGCAGAATAAATATATTGAGGTTATTGAGTGCGTAAAAAAAGAATAATTAGCCTAGGATGCCGATTTACCTATAGTTATAACGGTCGCATAGAGATGGACAAAAAGTTAGTGGTGACTTTCGTGAAGGTTCAATATAGATACTTACCCCAAGTTTCATAACCATTAACATGCACCAAATATCAGGAGAACTTCTGACAAATTGAATGACCTTGCAAGACTGCAGGTAGTACAAACTGCGCGTACTACGTTAAAAATGGGTAACAATTTCAAAAAAACCTAGAAGCAAACGTTCGAAACCAGACTTCTCCGCAAAAATACGAAAATGAGTTAAACATGTTTTCTGTGTAAGGTTATTGTGTTACAAACAAATGTATAGTCAAATTTTATTGTAAAGTCTCCTGTGCCATTAAAAAATTAGTCGAAAAATTGTGTTTTCATTTAAAACCAACATGTCCACCCCATTACAATTTTGTATTTTAAATAATGCCATAACAACTTATATCTATTGGATAATGCAGAGTTATGGTAAATTAACTTACCTTTAAAGCCTGGCAAGTTCATAATATTCATTCAGAACTAAATACGGCTAATTTTTATTTAATTACATACGAAGTATAATATTAATATACCCAATAGTAATAACCTAAATTGACACTTTAAAAGACGTACAACGAAAAACCTGCCATATTTAATTTTCGTCGGTATCGAAACTTGTAATTTTCTTTTTTCGCTTTCCTGCTAAATTGGATATGGTGGACATGTATGATGGCTTTGAAAGTTTGCTCCACAGTTACCGTACAAGAGGATGGTTAGGTATTGTATCGATGTTATTGCGGATTGCGCTTTTCACTGAGACCAAGTCTTTCAAGCGAGGGATAGGAATCTTAAGAGGGCAAAATACATAACTCAGTGTTAAAAGCATCAGACAACAGGTATCAACTTTCTGTGCTAAAATTTCCGTCGAGTAACGAAAATATAATTTACAATCTCTGACGTCGAAGTTTCGCACACTGTAAAATTACTTCCTAAATAGTAATGGAAGTAATTAGCCCATATGCTTACTATACTCCAGTTTGTGTAAACAGAGAAAACACTGAGCACTGTTATCATAACAGTATGCTAACATTTGTATACATTTGTCTGTCTCCTAAAAACGTATATGTGCAGGAAACAGTTCTGCCACACCTACTTTCTTAACACTCAGATAGGCCTACATCTGCATGGTTAAATCACAAAAAAAAAAAAAAAAAAAATTTAACAGTGTACATTTAATTTCGGCACGGGAGATCACGGTAAACAAACGCATCATTCTGGGAAAATGTTTGCTCAAAAAATTTACTAATATCATTACCTTGGTTTGTTGTTTTTAAGTTTTTCACTATTGAATTTAACAAAAAATTGTACATCTAAAATAGTGATTTTTTTTTTTTTTTTGCGTTTATCTATCACGATGCTTCCCAGAACTATTAAGTTAATGTAATAAAACTTGGCCAGAAGCGAGTGGGGCGGCAGTATCGTGAAATCAAATATGAAGTACACCTTACCAGGTGAATTGTCTCTTGAACGTGAAGGCTGGAGGTTTGCGCTGTGTGCAGCTAGTTATCTGGTGAGCGTCGAGTTTGCCTAAGCGCGAAGTTATCAACACGTGCGTCGCATTTCGCGGCGAGAGCAAAGATATGAAGCAGACTTCAGCACCGGCCACCGGCGTTGTTAGACGTAACATTTTCATGGTACTTGTACCATAATTTGCCATGGTGTACCACGTACCATGACGACATCAGCATGGTACGCAAATGTACAATAATCTGACTATCCGACAAGTTTCTGGCGATTTTCCGTTATTTTATATTATACTCAACATGAGATATCTGCTCGTTGCATTCACAGATGTAGACAAACGTCCTTTGATTACTCTCTAAAACTTATTTTGGAATATATACAAACTGCAAAATGTACCGTTACTTTATTAGAGTGTTTTTCTATGAGATGTGTTACTTTTGATTTCATGCAGAGAAGACAGTCACAATCCTGGAGATATTCTCGCGAAAAAATGTCCTCAAAATATATGAAAAAGAGTGCAAAACATTGATGCAAGTAAGAAAAAGTGGACGGCATAAAACTCTTAAGACCAATGATATGTGTGAAGTACAAAAAATCGGTATACATATATCCATCTAAGGCTCTTTGGCTGCAATTCCCAAACAAACGTAATTTACGCACATTGAGTAGTTTTCGAATAAACTTAAGTCGGCCGAAGCTCTGCACATTACACTGTAAATCATGTGTTATTTCCTTTTTCTTTAATATTCAATTTTCACATAGTTGATTCCAGTAGTACAACACTGAAACACCTGAGTAATAAAAGTAAAACAAAAATAATGGCGACTGTTACACATGTATTATAAACGTACCATCATTTTGTGTCATGATACCATAATTTGGAATTTCCCGTACCACAGCACACCACAGACAATATATAAACTGTTCACTTTAAACTGAGAACTCCCCACAATTTATAACAAACGAAACTATATTTTGTTGTGGTCAAAGAGGTTGAATTTTAAGAGTGGTGAAACGTTTATACTAATTGTTAGTTTCATAGAAGTTTTCATATTAAAAATATAACAGGTAAATGCAAAATGAGCGAAAGAAAGATTAAAGCAGCGCTCAGCTTATCAGGAACAGCCTATAACGACACTGTTCGGAACATAAAGCAAGGAGAGTAAAGAGATGCAACCAGCGTTACGTCTAACGCTTTAAAATATTTGGAATGTGGAAGCCCCAACGCGTTGCATTTCTAATACAACACTAGCTCAGCAATATGCAACTCACAAGCATAACAGTAACATATACACCGCACAGCCTCAGGCTCAGTGGCGCCTGCTGTGAATATGTATTGCACTTAGGCCTACACTGCACCTTGCTACACATCGCGCACGCCGTTCACGCTCGTGCGACAATTCTTGTGTTCAGTTACATGGTGCAGGTGCCAGCCCGACACTATTTTCCCCCACTACAAGCATCCCTGAATCCGTATCAGCATTTTCAATATATGTCATACTCTAAACGTTAGTCTACTACACAGGTTTACATTGTTAGAAAGTAAATTACTTCCGCATTCTCTGACAATTTTTTGGAATATAAAAAATAACACAATCATTCTTATCTTCCAACAAATGTTAGATATTATGAGTGTAATTGGTTACCTAGCGATGTAAAAAATGTAGCTGACTAGAGTACGAATTGTAACAAATATTGAAACGCATTCATGAATGCTTGTAATAGGGAAAATACTGAAAATTTAAGAAGGTAGTCCACCATTCCTGTTAATAACTTCGCCCTCCACCAAGGTGTTTTGTCATACAGCGCCTTGATCAACTTAGCGCCAATCAAAAGTAAAGGAAAGATGTCTGTCCCCTTCCGTAGTAGAATTTTCTCAATTCTACTAACAAAGAATCCTGGACCTTTCTCTGTTTCCAGTAATAACCTATTTTTATTGCATGTAATTGCTGAGTGGTTTTTGTGGAGTCTATGCCGGTTTTTTCTTCTCTATTTTAGTTATAACTAGAGCCAATATGTTGTCGCTAAAATATTTTTGCATCACTTTGTTTCATTGCCTTACGATCACATCGACAGCTCTGCTTCAAGGTTATTGGCTGTGTGTCTTTGTTCAGGTATGTCTATCATTTGATTGCACCAATAAGAATAAGGCAATTGTGCCACGGCTGTGATTTGCCAGTAGAAACCCAAGACAAGTGAGAGTTCATACATCCTGTCACGGATCACGGAGCAGAGGTGCAGAGGTGCACGTAAGAAATTAAAACGAATTGCTGCAAAATATTTTCGTCGTAATATCGTAGGTCTAGTTTAAAATGTAAACTAACACATAGTGCAACACTTTACAATCTCTTGTATGTATGTCATAAAATTATTCCAACTAAACGATTAAGTAGTTACTTGAAAAATATATCGAATTAATTAAGGCACAATCCAGATATATTAGTGTCACTTTCACAAATTGCCATACGAATTATTTAAGGGCGCGGTTCACCTCAGTTTTCAACGTCTATATTTATTTTTATATCTGTACCAGATACTTTTTTCCTTAATTTCGACATAAATTGTGATTCAATCTTCCTCTTAGGAAACGTTTGTATCTCTCATAGTTTTTGTGTAATGAGTAGAGACCTGAAAAATTCGCGTTTTCTTTTAGGCACATGTTAGAGTTCCAGCAAATATAGGTCTGTGTCACATTCACAACTGGCTGTTGACTTACTCGTCACTTGCTGGAAGTAGCTGAGCCAATAATAAAACTGTAGCCGAATACAGGCCCGTTTGACTGTGTTAGCGAGCAGCATTTTACGGTTTTAAGTACGCCACTAAAACCAACTGACATACCAAACCGACAAAATTCACAGTGTATAACAAAGTTATAGGCAATTATTTGACATATATAAAAACAAAAAAAAAATACTACTTTATTTAGTAAAAAGTACTGAATTTTTAGATGAAATTAAAAAAGAATAATTTTTTAGAAATACAAAAAAAATATATTTTTTATTTTTACATATGTCAAATCATAGCCTACAACATTGTTATATAGTGTGAATTTTTTCTGTTTGGTATGTTAGTTGGTTTTAGTGGCGTACTTAAAACCGTAAAGTCCAAATTTTTACGTTTACGACTCATTACGCAAAAACTATTAGCGATACAAAAATTTCGTAAGAGAAAGATTTAATCACAATTTATGTATACAATAACAAAAAATATCTGGTGCAAACATAAAAATAAAAAAGACGTTGAGAACTGAGGTGAACCGCGCCCTCAACGTTTCGTCGAGAACAATGCAAATTAAATTAATTATAGGCCTACTTTTGAAAATTGCATATTCAGCTATGGTGAAAAATTGTGTTGGCAAGCAGCCAATGAACCCTCGATATACACAGTGAAAATTACTTGAAATTTTCCCCACCAATATCTAGGGATGTTTAGAAAGAAGAAATTATAACTCCCCCCCCCCTGCATTAATAATATCGTTCCTATACATTTTGGGGGCAGTAAATAGTAAACTTATTTTACCAGGTTCGTTTAGTAACGATTTTTAAAAATTGGTCGAATTACTAGCCGGAGTTTAAGAGCGCGTGGTAGATAAATAAATGCTGAAAACATCAATTGATTTCTACGCTTTTTTCGAAGCCAATATGGATAAAATACTCAATGACAATCCTAGATATTGGTATTTGCCAACTTTATGAGTGAATGTTTCAGTGGTGTTCGTGTAAAGTGGTATAAGTAGAGATTGGAAATTTTCGCGAATAGAATTTTGCAACAAATTGTTTGGACGCCCCTTGCGCATCTGCAACACTGATTCAAGGTTATTGGGCAGCGTGTGTTTGTGCACATGCGTCGCCCAATCGACAAAGTAAATCAGATTTAAGTTAATGTGACACAACGCGTCTCTGATTAGCGGTAAGAAATCAAGACGCTTCAGAGTATAAACATCTAATCATTGACCGTGAAGCATAGCTGCAGTTGTGTCCGGAATTTATTGAAACAATGTGTTGCACATTCTTTTTGCGAAAATTTCTGGTCTCTACTTATACCACTTTACCCGAACACCACTGATTTATCCAATTACTAATTCGTTACGTGTGCCGCAGTTAAAGGCACGAAGTTTTGGTTTCAGAGATTGTGCTTCAGAAGTTCATAACATTGAGAACAATTTTGTTTAAAACGTTGGCTATAACTGTTGTCTAGGATTGCTATGGTTTAATTTTCGCAAAATTGGCTTCAAGAAATCTACAGTTATGGATTAATGCTTTTAGCTTTGAATTATGTACCACGCCCTCTTAAGGGTCTCTTATAGGTTGTTTGCACATCTGCAGTTCTATATCATGGTCATTGGTCGTGAATAATTGTGTACAATATTCTTTGATTTGACTGTGCCAATCAGAACAGTCTACTGCAACACCACGCGTCTGTGATTTGTGGATAGAGTCCCAAGACGGCATGTATGAACGTAAGGCTTTGAAACAAAGTGGTGCAAAATTCTTTTTGCATAAATTTCCTGAGCCTACATTTAGTGTACGGGTGAACATTTTCAATTACAATTTAGGATGGTTTTTACAGTGTATACTAGATAGCCTTATATGAAGTCAAGACTATATCAGCAAACTAGCGAATTTTTCTTCCGATAAGATTTCAATTTTCCTTGTTGCTGCAGTGAGGAAATATATGATGAGGGTTGCAAGCTTTGGATCGTGCTCAGAATAGCTACTGCAGATTTCACCAGTTCTACAATATTAGTAGGGCCTATCTTCAGTTGCTTTTCCGATACTGCAGCCAGGCACTAAAGAGAGTAGTTATCACGTACTCCTGGGTAACGTCCTGTGCGAGGCTAGAATGGTTACTCGAACCGCTGGAATAACTAAGGCCGCATCCAATTTGCTGCTGATATTAATGGCCGGTAATAGGCCCAATGAAGTGCTCACATTGACATCAGTTCTCGGTAGAGACACGATTTTGTCGCGAAAACATTTTTGCACTATTTTGTTTCAGTGTCTTACGAGCACATCGACAGCTGTGCTTCATGGTTATTGGCAGCGTGTCTTTCTTCAGACACGTCTCTCATTTGACTGCATCAATCAGAGTAAGGCACCATACTCCTGTAGTTTCCTAGAAGAAACCCAAGACAAGTGAGAATTAAAACATACAATCATGGACCATATGGAGCAAAGCTGCAGATGTGTAATTCAGACATTTAAATCGGTTTGTGCAAAAACATTTTCGCCATAAAATTGCAGGTCTACTCCTAGGCTTTCTCAGTAGGTGAATTAAAATGTAACACTTATAATTTGAAAGGTTCAAAATTCGCGTGATTTTCTGAAAAACAGACTCGACTACAAGCAGTTGTATGTTCACTCGACCTTTTTCATTGGCCGACAACGTCGTGGCCTGCCATAGAAATCGCTTCTATCCGATAGTTAGAAATCAAACGGTTGATACATCAATATCCTGTAAAGGATTTTATACACATGTAGAAGTAACATATAAGCCCTGATTAGAGCCAGGAACTTTACACGAAAATAATTTTGGCCCAGTTTGTTTCAGTGCACATCTGTAGTTCTGCTTCATGGTTATTGGCAGCTTGACATTGTAAAGTGACGTCCCTCATACTGCACCAATCGCAATAAGCTTACTGCAACACCACACGTCTGTGATTTGCCGATAGAATCACAAGGCTCGTGAGAGTTAAAACATCCAATCGCAGACCACGAAGCAAAATTGCAGATGTGCACATGAGGCACAGAAACAAAGTGGGGCAAAATTCTTTTCGCGAAAAACAGGGGTCCCTAACTGTGAAGGGGTAAAATTCCTTTCGCGAAACGTTCTATTCCCTTCATATAAAAGCTCGGGCCCAAAGAACCCTCAGATTGCACTCAGGTATAAACATGGCAGTGAAGTATATCCTGTCATTTAACAATTGCCTGAATTTCGCATGCATTTACTAATCAGATGAGACCAGGAAGTTTTGTGAATTCATTTGAGAGGATGTTAGATTTCAAACTCCTCTGCACGTTAATTATTTTCGCGATTGATTCACATTTATGTAGGTCTTCCCTGAGAATTGTAAACCTGTAGCAGGCCTGCTTGAGAACACTCACAGACTCCCGCACTACTTTGTCACATGTACAAGCAGCAGACAATGTACAAGTAACTGAGGACATAGTGTACACAGGACTGTGGAGTTCAGCCTGCTGGTCGTTGAACCCGCGACATTTCCGAGTCTCTAATAATCACGTCATGTCGTGTCTGTTATTTGTTTATTATGTGATTGTGATTGAAATGCCAAACTGTAGTATCTTTAGTTATTGTATAATACAATTTGTGACACGTGTAAACAGTTTTGGGACAAATGACACGTGTTTTCTGATAAAGCTGTACAGTTATAACTGGGTGTGTTGAAGAGAGAAGCAATCCTTCAAATTAACTACAGCCAAAATAGATAGAAAATATTATGTTACACACAGCACGCTGAAGCCTAATAAACGGTCAACTTTCCCTGCCATTTCCAGTCTCTCAAACGTTTGGGACCGAAAAATTTCGTGCGGTCAACAAACTGCAGGCTAGAATAAGTAATAATGTGAACTTCCCAGCTTCAGTATTTTATACATTTGCTGCTACCCTGTTAGACGTTTATGAAAATTCACGAGGGTAGAGTAGGTCAAAGGTGTTCGAATTTTGCCCAAGGTTAGTTTACTCGTGTTCGAAATTTCAACTGAAGGTCTCTAGGTAAACTACTTACACAAACATTATATTTAAATATAAACGTAATAACGTGTATTGACTGCACTATGGATGTAACATTTAGCAATATATTTTGTCGTGGAGAAAATATGTAAGTTTTTTTATTCTCGTAATTTTAAAACCTTTAGTTGCATTGCAGGCGACTATCAAATTCTGATAATCGAGAAAAGCTTGTCACGTGACTGAGATAAAATAACCTACTCCAGAGAGTGAATTATAAGCACCAGTCGTGTCATCAGCTCACAACAGCCACTGCAAGTTTGTCATTTGTTAGGAATATTTGCAGGTCGTTTCAATAAACCATGATTAGGGAGCCTGTTTTTTCGCGAAAATAATTTTGCCCCACTTTGTTTCAGTGCCTTACGTGCACATCTGCAATTCTGCTTCATGATTTTTGTCAGCGTGTCTATGAGAAGAGACGTATATCATTTGTGTGAGCCAATTGCAATAAAGTCTCTGCAACACCTCACGACTGTGTTTTGCCGGTAGACTGCCAAGGCTCGAGAGAGTTAAAATATCCAATCACTGACCACGAAGCAGAACTGCAGAGGTACAAGTACGGCACTGAAACAAAGTGGGGCAAAATTCTTTCCGCGAAAAACAAGGGTCGCTAACCATGATACAATGGTAAAATAATGAAATACATGCGTGTTTGAAATATACCTTGTACTGATAGTAATTCGCCTAAATTTCCTGCATTTAAAAGGTCTAAGTAGCAGATGTAATTTTCTACGTTTGATGCGCTGAGGCAAGGGAGCAATAAGGAACAGACTGCCACGCCCGACTAAAACCGCATCGCTTTTATTTGCGACGCGCCAAACTGACACGCAGTGTTTTCGTACTAATCTTTATTTCTATGGGCAGCAATCCTTCAAGTTTACTTGTAGAAATTTTGTAGTAAAGTCAAACGCGTGCTTCTAATGTGGTGTTAGAAGTTACGTCAGTCTAAAAAATCGTTTTAGCAATTTTGGGAGGCCCTAAAATTATACTTCTGACTAGCGTGACGCATCTTTACAGTTATAGAAGCCTAGTTTCAAGGGTGTTCTATTCGTAGGTAAGCGCATTGCTAAGAATGTGCAAAATTCGTGTAATTTTCTGACAGCAGACTATAATGCAAGTTGCCATAATATGTCCGCTTGAAGTCTCTCATTAACCGACAATGACGTGGCCTGCTACAGAGATCGCTTCTAGCCAGCATGTAAAGTAATTAATATCCTGCTGTATAAGGTTTACACAC
>PNEQ01118715.1:65097-118638 GCA_003012365.1 Medauroidea extradentata
TAAAGTATTATATTAAGATGATAGTAGCTGCCACATAACTAGATCTGACGACCTTACCGAAGCTGGATTGATGAGGAGACGGCATCGACGGACGAGCACGCACCCGCCGGGGCTCGAGCCCGAGTCCCCGGCGGAGAACTGCACTGCTGTAGATGCGATGAGTGCTGGTGGACGACCGCTCGACGACAGACGACAGACCGACCGAAGACAGACCCCGTTTGCTTGGTAACAGCGCCTTATATCGGCGTGCTTGTCCTCGATATTGTGCAACCACGAGGGGGGGAGGTGAGTTGCTGTCTTCCGTGGTTTCCCAACGCTGACCTGATTGCCGCTCGGACGTCTTGCTGTCCGGCTTGCCCGGCAATATTGCAACAACACGTAACTGGCATCAGCCTATAGCCACGATTTTGTAGCGGAAAGTGTTTTGCAACATTTTGTTTCGATGTCTTACGTGCACATCTGCATTTCTGTTTCATGTTCAATTATTTGAAGTTTTAAATCTAATTTGTTTTGAGGTTCCTACTGGCAAATTAGAGACGTATGATGTGACAATAACCGTATTATGATTGGTGCAGTCACATGAGAGACGTGTCTGGACAAAGACACACTGACAATAAAGTTGGCGATTTGCACATAAGACATTGAAACAAAATGCCGCAACAATCTTTTCGCGACACAATCAGGGCTCTAGTCATTAAACAAAGACTCGTGAACGATTAACTCTATTGTACTCGGGTGTACACAGAACATTGAAGTTGATCTTACCAACAAATAATACTGCGAATGTTGCATACCTATAGAGCCAGTGCTTTTTGGTGAAAAGAATTTTACAACAACTTGTTTGAATGCCTTACATGCCACCTGCAACTGTGATTCGTGGTTTTTGGCAGAATATAATAGGGCAGAGAGGCTTGGCTCATTTGACTGCACCAACCAGAACAATGTTACCGCGACACCATGCGTCCGTGATTTGCGAGTAGGACCCCGAGACGCCGAAAGGAAATAACTTCCAATCACTGACCATGAAGCAGAGAAACAGGTGTTCACATAAGGCATTGAAACAAATTGTTGCAGAATTATTTTCACCAAAAATCACTGGCTCTATGCATGCCTATGACTATAGAGACTCTGAATTTCGCAATAACTTGTTTCAGTGTCATATGTGCACATCTGCCGATCTGTTTCGTGGTAATCAGCAGCATGTCTTTGTGTGATTGGTAAGGACCCCTGTTTTTCGCGAAAAGAATTTTGCCCCACTTTGTTTCGGTCCGTGGTCAGTGATTGGATATTTTAACTCTCACGAGCCTCGGGAGTCCATCGGCAAATCACAGACGTGTGGTGTTGCAGGAACGTTATTGTAATTGGCTCAGTCAAATCAGATACGTCTCTCCACATAGACTCGCTGCCAATAGCCATGAACCAGAAATGCAGATGTGCACGTAAGGCACAGAAACAAACTGGGGCAAAATTCTTTTCGCGAAAAACAGGGGTCCCTAGGGATTGGTGTCACTTATTTGACTGTGACATTTAAAACAAGTTTACTGCAACAATACACGTCTGTGATTTGCGAGCAGAACCCCAATATGCTAGCTGTTAAAAACATCCATACATTGTCCACGCAGCAGAGCTGCTGGTGCGCACAGGCATTGAAACAGGGTTGTGAAGAAATCTTTTCGCGATAAAATCGTGGCTCTTCCTACGAGCCAAAGATTTTTGGCGAAAAGAATTTTGCAACATGTTGTTTCAATGCCGTACGAAACGAACACCTCTACAGCTCTGCTTCAGGCAATAACTGGATGCGTTAAGTCGTTAACCGTCAACGCCCCAGTGTTCTACCAGCCAAAACACAGACGCACGGTGTTGCAGTAGCCTTGTTCTAGTCAAATGAGCGACACATCTGCACTGATACGTTATGCCAATAACCTTGACGCAAAGCTGCAGAAGTGCACGTAAGACATTGAGTAAAATAGCTGGAAAATTATTTTCGCCAAAAATTACTGACTCTATAACATACCTCTACGTAGCAACCAACTACGGCGAAAAAGTTCAGCAGTTTCGAATAGAAAAGTAAACAAAATCATGACGCTACAAAACAGTTCATGCACCAGGTATATAATAAGCAGCCCCACGATTTTTCGCGATAAGATTTTTGCCCCTCTTTGTTTTATTGTCTTACGTGCACATCGACAGCTCTGCTTCACGGTTATTGGCAGCGTGTTTTTGTTCAGGCACGTCTCTTATTTGACTGCACCAATACGAATAATATTATTGTGACTCAGTACGTCTGTAATTTGCCAAGACAAGTGATTGAAAAATCCATCCAATCACAGACGATGTAGCAGAGCTGCAAATGTGCACGTAACGCATTGAAACCAATTGCTGCAAAAATATTTTCGCAATAAAATCATAGCTCTAATAATAAGAGATTCTGAATGTCAATGTTAAACAACGAGAACTTATATTTCCGCCGAAGTTTCCCGATGTACGCTACAATTTTTCTTCTGGCCTCTCCCTAATACTAACTTTAGAACACTCATAACAGATCAACAATTTTGTCGCGAAAAAATGTTATGCACCCTTGTGTTTCAAAGCCTTACGTGCACATCGGCAGCTATGATTCGTGGTTATTGGCAGCGTGTCTTTGTTCAGAAACGTCTGTCATTTGACTCCGCCGATCAGAGTAAGACAATTGTGGCCCCATTCGTCTGTAATTTGCCAGTAGAACCTCAAGACAAGTGAGACTTAAAACATCCAATCACTGAGCATGGAGCAGAACTGCAAATGTGCACATAAGGCATTCAAACAAAATGGCGTAAAAATCTTTTCATCGCAATTTCGTGGCTCTGAGAGACGTTTCATATGTTGCAATGTTTAGCCTATATAATATGATTTTCATTATTACATTTAAATGTGCAATTTGCTAAATAAAACTATTTCTTAATGACATACGTTATTATAAATACGTACTTTTATTTCGTTTTTTTATTGTAATATTTATTTTTCGTTGATAAGTTTCCCGAATGAAGTAGAAAGTTTTGCCATAATTTGGTTAACAATTCTTTTTTCATACGCCAGTTACGAAGGTCTGGTACATACCGCGTATTTTTGTGGTGGTAAGCTAGTTGCAAGTATTTGCAAAGGATATTTTATGTTTACAAGCAAGCGCAAAAATTAACATTTTCTACCGGCGTTGGCCAAGTTGGGCAGGAATTTCAAAAATGTATTTTGCCCTACTTTATTCAGATATGGAATGTTAATATATCTTTGTGAGCAGATAACAATAGTTTGTGAGCAAATCAGAACCATTATTTTTATGCTGGAAGAAACATTTGACCTCAGAATAACACAAGTGCATTATCTTTATGCATTCCTTCCAGTCTCTGCTTTATCATTAATATTTTAATATAATAAAACTAATTTTTCATATACTAATATGAAAATAGTGAGCTACGTGAAATTTACTACTTTATATTTACGCTCTAAATTGCAACTCTCCAGACCTGCCTGTGCATACGAAAGCGGAACTTACCAAACAACATCCTGTCCTAATAAATGAACCTAATACCCTAAAACGCAACTCAAGTAGCTAAAAACTGTAAACGGCAGCAAATTGTTTGCAGTGTTTTTGCAAACACTACTGCCCCCAAAGTCGCGTAAATGCTGTGGTCCTGAAACACGCTATAGGCGGTTCGGGATAAAGTGAGAACTTTTGAAACGCTTGTTATTTTTTCTATTCTGATAATTTTTACTTTCTTTCCATTTTTCATATGAATAGAGACACCTGTTTTTCGCAAAAAGAACTTTGCCCCAGTTTGTTTCAATGACTTACGTGCACATATGCAAATCTGATTCTTATTGGCAGCGTGTCCATGTGTATCATTTGACTGAGCCAATTACAATAACGTTCCTGAAACACCACACGTGTGTGATTTTCCGGTAGAATTCCAAGGCTCGTGAGAGTTAAAATATCCAATCACTGACCAAGGAGCAGAACTGCAGATTTGCACATAAGGCACCGAAACGAAGTGGGGCAAAATTCTTTTCGCGAAAAATTCGGGTCCCTACATATGAACAAAGAAGCCTAGGCAGTTTTTTTTTTTAAAGAAAAGTAATGTATCATCGTACGGTCAACGTTCACAATCGTAATAAATAATATTATTTTTGAATTATTATATTAGATATGCTCACTTTATTGCCAACAGCCTATACAAAAATACGCCTATAGGTAGTCACAAACATTTAGGGGAAATCATTTTGCCCCAGATTGTTTCAGTGCCTTACATGCAGATCATCAGTTCTACTTCAAATAGTCAGTGATTGTATGTTTTAACTCTCACGTGTTTTGGGGCTCTACTGGCAAATCACAGACGTGTGGTGTTACAGTAACGTTATTGTGACTAGCACGGTCTACTGAGAGACGTCATTTCACAAAGACACGTTGCCAATTACTAGGGACCTGAAAATGTTGAGTTTTCTTTTAGGCACAAGCTATATTTAAAAATAACGTACGTACTTGACCCTTTCGCAACTGGCCCTTGGTATATTTGACAGATCCTGGCGAGCTTTTAACAAACAATAAAGAAGCAACTAAATGCAGACCAAATCATGTGTAGGGCCCGGTAGTTTTCGCGAAAAGATTTTTGCATCACTTTGTTTCAGTGCCTTACGTGCGTACCTGCATCTCTGCTATGTTGCCAGTAATTGGATGTCTTAACTCCCAGCGTGTGGAGGTTACACCCGGAAATAACAGACGTGATGTGTGGCAGTTATGAGTGTACTGATTAGCACAGTCAAATGAATAATGACTCTGCACAAAAACACTCTGCCAATAATCATGAAGTTAAGGGGCAGGTGTTCACATAAGACACTGAAACAAAGTGGGGCAAAAATCTTTTCGCGAAAACTACCGGCCCTAATCATGTGGTATCACTGTGTTAGCCATAGTCAACGAACAGCTGTTGTCTACTTGACTACATATATATTCTTGGAGACTAGCCTACACGTCACTGAACCCGCGAAATTTTCAGTCTCTAACAATAACCATTTAGAGGATTGGTGGTCAAAAAATCGAAAAATTGTTAAACAACACGTGGTGCCCTTTAGAGCGGCAACTGTGCTTACCTGCATAAAGTTACGAGTCCTTGCAACAAAACTGGTAGTTCTGCATTTATAAGGAGTTTGTGAGGACTTTAGAAGTTACTTATGCTTTCAGAACGCCCGTTCGTGAGCCCGTGTTTTATGTCATATCGTTATCAATGAGCGAGAGAAGGAAAATAAAATTTTACTTAAATGACTTGCAGTATTTATATTACCGATTTGACCAATCAGTATTTGTCTAGAGTGAAACAACGTTTAGTATCAAAATCTTTGTACTCTATAAGGCCCCACACAGAGTTTAACTAACATTTTTTTCTCGGTTTTCATTCACCAATTCCCTAAAGCATATCTGGCGATGTGCATGTAAGGTACTTAAAAAACCAGGGCAAAATTCTTTTCTCGAAACGTTCCCTGTGACGTAAGTAGGTGAGGGGGGGGGGAGCGGTAAGTATGTGTCCCGAGCGCTAAACTGATGGGATTTTTATTTTATCTTCGGCAGTAGATGTCATGATGGCAAGAAATGCAAAGGGAGGGGACGCCAGGACGAGTTCTTGCCTCGGGCGCAAGTTAGCTTAGGCAGTGTCTCAATTCGCCCAGAGAGCGCTCTTTCGTGCTCTCGTCCTCGCAAATACGTCACAACTGTCTCGATTGTTCGCCGAGAGTACGAAACAGCGAGGGAACCAATGTGTATACTCGTTCTCGCTCTCTCGTGCTCTATGGCGTACGCCGTCTTGACTAAAACTATGGTTTGAGGTTACTTATGAAACGTGAGTGACAAATTACAATCATTTTAATATTTATACATAAATACTTGTTTCCACTAAACAGTTATGTACGGCGATAAATCGTGTAATTTTTTACCCGTATACAAGTTTAAATACACACTGTATAGTGTTTTTGGCATCACATATAAAACACCTATTTGCAGCTTGAAATATTACGTCGGTAAGTTAAAAATTATCATTTGAACTGTCCATGCACTTGTTACCTTTACATCGTTAGTTTACATACACGAGACTGCATCGTCCCAATTGGAGAGAGAGAGAGAGAGACAGAGAGAGACAGAGGGCTCGTAAGAGCTTTCTCTCGTGGTAATGCGAAATAGAGTGCTCTACTAAGAGTATTCTTTAAATTAAGACACGGCGTCAGTTACATCAGTGAAGTTCGTGGCGCTAGGTATAGGCATGTGTTGGCTGGGAGGGTTGGCATTCCTGCACCACGTGCCTGCTCGGCACGGCCCGGACAGCGACACTAGTTACGTAACAAGACCGCAGGGGGGGTTTACCGGCACGCGTGCACTGCAGCTACTCTCACCCCCTTCCTATCCCTAGCACGCTACCCCTCGCTAACAACCCACCCTACCCTACCCGGCGAGGGGCGACAACCGGGGTTGGCGCGATCAATACACAGCCGAGCTCAGCTGCGGTGGATCACAGGGGGCTGTCTGTGCTGGCGCCCGCACGTCTGCATCGCGCTAGTTCCGTGTTTACCGTGGCACGGCGCTCCCTACGCACACCATAGCACGTACACCATGTGTCCACCTTGTCTAACTAGGGATGGACGGCGATTTGAGG
The DNA here is from genome assembly GCA_003012365.1 of Medauroidea extradentata. Classification (NCBI taxonomy): domain Eukaryota; kingdom Metazoa; phylum Arthropoda; class Insecta; order Phasmatodea; family Phasmatidae; genus Medauroidea; species Medauroidea extradentata. The sequence continues at coordinate 71,769 of PNEQ01118715.1, forward strand.
CGAAGCCTAGTATTCCAGGGCATGCGCTGCTTACTAGTGACTAACGCCACGATGTTTATGCCGTCTTTGAAGTCCGGAAAATTTCCCGAAAATATTTTACCACCACTTTGTTTCAATGCCTTATGTGCACACCTGCAGCTCTGCTTTAATGTTAGTGATTGGCAATCTCTATTATCCGATCTTCTTTAATACCTGGCGTATTTTACCCGTTTAAAACCCTACATTATTTAAAATTACTCTGCTCTGCCCTCTCGTTTCGTATAATAATAGTAATAACACAATAATAATTCGGCTTAATTGTAACACAGTTATTTGAAAATAAATAGCAGGACTGGCCATAGAACAGATAAGACTAAAAGAGACAGCATAAGTAAACAATGCCAAAAGTAAAGCCATTAATTTTTTTACTCGTAGCCATATTGACACGTTTAAAAGTAGTGATGGGAAATTCTTTGCATATTCTCCTCAATAAGAGTGCGCCCTTGTGGAAGTAGTGCCCTAAGGCAGGGCCTAGTGGCAAATCCGGCCCTGGGGGGTTATATCCGCAAGTCAGAGGCGTGTGGTGTCGAAATAACCCTGTTCTAACTGGCACAGTAAAATGAGACCCGTCTCTTCACAAATACACACTGCCAATAACACTGACGTAACGCTGCAGATGAGCACGTAAAGCACTGCAACAAGCTGGTGCAAACATATTTTCACGGTATATCTCTGTCCCTGTCCATGTTGCTTCCATGCCTTACCTTTGCATCTGCAGCTTCGCTTCATGGTTAATTAGCAGCGTGTCTCTGCGCTGTGGAGTCTCTCATTTGACTGTGTCAATCACAACGAATAAAGGCATCAATGAAAAATCGCGGGAAAAACAGACTGTTTGATAGTACCCAATGTTCTGTGTGTAACACTGGATGTTTATATCGATATTGGCTATCGTTAAAGATGATGTTTAGAGATGATGCTACGTCGCAAGAATGCTTCGTGCCAACATACCCTTGAAATCACTGTAGTTTATTGCAACATAACGTAGTCGTCTGCAGACCAATAACAGGCATCATACGTCACAAAAGTATATTGCCTTAGTCAAATAGGACAACAACTCCACGTACAAGTGAAAGCCAGTTATACTATAATAAGTTGAACGTGTGTTGAAACCCAGCAAATAGTCAAGTTTTCCCGCGATAAACCACCATTAGAGATGACGGTTTATCGCGGGGAAAACATGACTCTGCTGGTTTCAACGTACGTTCGGCTTATCAAATTATTACTGGCTTTAGTTTGTGCGTAGAGCTGTTGTCCTATTTGACTAAGCCAGATGCGTCATTTCAGGTTTATCTTGGGGGGGGGGGGGAAGGTTTCCAACAGTGACCTTGTTGCATCTTTTTCATTATTTAAGCATATATAAATTAGAAACTTTAATAATAAAACTTCTGTTTTATGTGCTTACGTTAGCATTGTTTAAATAACAAAATACATAAAAAATATTTTACACCTTTCCTTCTAAATCCAGGGGGGACATTTGTCCCCCTCCCTCTGCCCAACCCTAAATGACACCCATGGACTAAGCCAATAAAAATACCGGTATTGTAATATTCGATGGACGTTATTGGTCTGCAGACAGCCGCGTTGTGTCGGACGTACATCACACAATCATATATGTTGCAAGAAACTACAGTGTTTTCAAGGTTATGTTGGTACAAAAAATTTTCGCGATTTACCACCATCTCTAGCTACCTATTATTTATTTGAATCACTGTTTTTCTCTTCGATAGGCCCAGATACAACTAACTGTACAGCTTTAACACAGAACGCGTGTGATATGCGACTAAACTGTTTAAACGTGTTTAAAAAGGCATCACCCAATATTATAAGGATAAAGATTTTACAGTTTATTGAAGGCTATTTCGAGTTTCGCGATTTTCCAGTGTGTCTAACAACACAGTTACTACAACACCACACGTCAGATATTTGCGCCTAGAATCCCAAGACGTCGACGTTTTAAAATATGCAATCACTCTCCATGAAAGAGCTGCAGATGTGTAAATAAGTAGGGACCCCTGATTTTCGCGAAAAGAATTTTGCTACAACTTGTTTCAGTGCCGTGTGTGCACACCTGTAGCTCTGCTTCAAGGTTATTGGCAGCGTGTTGTTGTGCAGAGACGTCTTTCATTTGACATTAACAATCAGAAGAAGGTTATTACGACACCACACGTCTGTGATGTGCAGGTAGAACACTAAGACGTGTGAGAGTTAAAACATACAATCACTAAGCACGAAGCAGAGATGCAGGTGTGCTCATAAGGTACTGAAACACGTTGTTGCAGAATTATTTTCGAGATAAACAAGGGGTCCTATAAATACGGTATTGAAACAAGCTAGGGCGAGTATCTTTTCGGGCAAATCAGGTGCCGGTAGCAATGCTTATATATGCTGTAATATACAACAATAGAGACAGGAAAAATTCGCAGGTTCACTGAAATGTAGGCTAGCCCCCAAGAATACCTGTGTACTCAAGCAGACATCAGCTGTTCATTGTCTGCTCTCTGACAATGTGGTACCCCATTATTGGTCCTGTATTTAGCTGATTCTTTATTGTTGGCGCTTCCCTTTCCAGGAGATGTCAAATAATTCAAAGACCAATGGCGAACTTGTCACAAACATAGAGATACTTAAAATATAGCTTGTGCCTTAAAGAAAACGCTAATTTTTCAGGTCCTTGCCTATTAGAAGTGGCATCACACTCGTGCATCGCCACTACCGTTAGCCAACTCATGCATTTGTACAGACGTCGCAAAATACATTTTGCTTTGCAACACACCCACACCACGCCACTGGTACGTACTTTGGCACAATTGGCAAATATAAAATAATTTAGTAAAATAATTTCATGTCAATGTAAACTGACCATATATTAATGTCTTTAAATTATTCTTGTAATAGGACAGAATAAGGTACTGTACTATTGTGGACATTCGTCAATGCAATATTATGTCTTCCCAGAATTCTTAGAACGATCTTATTCCTTTTGGGATCTTTCATAATCTGTAGTTTTGATTTGTGGATGTGTTGACTGACTACAGCCAAACTAGGCGTGTTTTCTCATTTGTTTTGTTTATTTTTGTATCGTTCTAAGATTTCTGGGACGACGTAATATTGCAATGGCGTGTGTCCACAGTAGTACAGTACTTTGGCCATAAGTTGTGATAGCCTATTCCTAGAACCAGAGATTTTTGGTGAAAAGAATTTTGCAACAATTTGTTTCAATGCCTTACGTGCACATCTGCAGTTCTGCTTCGTGGTCAGTGATTTGATATTTTAACTATCTCGAGCCTTGGAATTGTACAGGCAAATCACAGCCGTGAGGTGTTGCAGAGACTTTATTGCAATTAGCTCAGACAAATTATATACGGGTCTTCATATAGACACGCTGTCAATAATCATGAAGCAGACTTGCAGATGTGCACGTAAGGCACTGAAACAAATGGGACAAAATTCTATTCACGAAAAATCAGGGTTCTACCTATACCTTATAGCATCAAGATAAACCCGTTTTGTGGGCTTCCAGAACTGCGGGAAGGACTTGTACGCCGAGTTGAGGGACAATTCACACGTTAGAAACGCACAACATTGAACTGTCCTTTAAAAGAATAAAGAACCGAAGCCACATAACTTAGAAATTTCACGTGTTAGAGCAATCACTCGGTAGAAAACCATAATTTAGAACAAACATTTGTTAGAAACAAGGATGAAAGAAACGTCTTATGTAAGAAACACAGATGTTAAAACGTCCATTCTATAGAATCACAGATGTAAGAACAATCGTACGACAGAAGCACACAACTTAGAACCACACATTTTAGAACCACGTACATAAGAAATGTACAACGAAAATTCACATCTTAGAATTATTAAACCACAAAATCACAAACGTAAGAACAAACGTAAAACAGAAACACACAACTTAGAACCACGTATTTTAAAACCAAGTACGTTAGAAACGTCGCACAACAGAAATTCACTTGTTAGAAATAATATACAGTCGAAGCACACATGTCAGAAAAAAGTAGGACAAAAACCCACAACTTACTACCACGTGTTGCAGAACAATGTATATTAAAAACGTCTTAAACTAGAAATTCACATGTTAGAACTGTTAAACAACGGAATCACATATGTTAGAACAAACGTACGACAGAAACACACAATTTATAACCACATATTGCAGAAACACGAATGTTAGAAACGTTGTACAACAGAAATTCGTATGTTAGAACCAATATACAGCAGAATCACAGATGTTAGATCACTAGTACGACAGAAACACACAATTTATTACCATAACATATTCATAACAATGTATGTTAGAAATGTCTTACAATATGTGTTACAACTATTAAACAACAGAATCATAAATATTAAAACAAATATACAACAGAAACACACAACTTAGAACCACGTAAGTTAGAAACGTACAACAGAAATTCATATGTTAGAACCAACATACAACCGAGTCACAGATGTTAGAACTGTCATTCAGTAGACACACGTGACTAAGAACGCGCGTATACCAGAAAAACAAATGTTTAGAACTGTTGCACGTTATAAACACCATATAAAGAACTTATCTTCTGTGTTTCTGTGGTACGTGATTCTTGTGTGTGTTTCTAACATCAGACCCCTACAGCGTTCACTAGGTTACCAACAGTGAGCAGGCATACATAGTTTCTACAATGAGTGACCTATTTATCACATATAAGATCACAATAATGTTTAACATATTTTTGGTACGGAATTTCGAAGTCTTAGTATAACGAAGTAGGAAAGGCTTGCGCTATATGTATTGGACTGCAATTGAAGCCTGAGATAGTCGTCACTGACAATTGGGTAGCCGACAGGTGCATACATACCACGTGCTCAGTGTGTATAATGAGTAAAGCCACTGATTTTTTGGTAGAGAGAATTTTGCAACAATTTGTTAGAGTGCCTTATGTGCACATCTGCAGCTCTGCTTCATGGTCAGTGATTGTATGTCTTAAAACTCGCTTGTCTTAGGGTTCTACTGGCAAATCACAGACGTATGATGACACAATTGTCTTACTCTGATTGGTGCAGTCAAATGAGAGATGTGTCTGAACCAGGACGCACTACCAATAAACATGAAGCTTAGCTGTCGATGTGAGCATAAGGCATTGAAACAAAATGTTGCAAAAATTTTTTCTTTATAAAATGGTGGCTCTAGCCATTGCTACTTTTCCCAGTAATTTAAGAGTGCCGCCTTATACCTGAAAGATGTAGTGTAAACGAAGGTTTATTTGAAAAATTATATTAGGCAGTGATCAGTTATTTTTAATCGGAGCCTACTATAGCTAGGTACACGAACTATTCGAAAAAGAAAAAAAGAAAAACGAAAATTGCCCCACTTTGTGCATACTATCTGCATTGCTTTCGGGTGAAAGTGAACTTCTGAAATGAGAAGAGCAGAATATTGCTATAGGAATATAACTGTAGAAAGAAAATATGAAATTAAGTTTTCGAGTGTTTTTTCTTACCAAAAATCCTTCTCTCTTCATTGAATCCAGGGTATTGTAAATACTCCCTGAAATATTGTATATCAATGCAGGTCTTACCGAAAAGATCAAAACGTCAGTAGTGATATATACGTAGGTTAAGACAGATACTGAGTCACATTGAATATATTGTAACATTGTATATAGGTATCCCTAGCTTTGCTCGCGCCAGAGCTCCGAGTTTCTGCCTTGATTATGGGCTTCGTGTTTATTGGAAGACGTTTCTCATTTGATTGGGCCAACAAGAATAAGGTTGTCTGGATGTAGTCTTTTGGACATATTCCATTGCGATATAGATGTCCGTCAAAGAAACCGGGTAAAATTAAACAAGGACAGCCAAACAAGAAAATATGAAAGGAAAAACTAGACACCGTAAAGGCTGACAACGCAGGTTTCAAGCCAGCTCTGGCAAAATGACAAACAGATAAATTATATGAACCACAAAAAATAAAATCAAAATACAACACAACGACGAGACGAAACTAAACACTGTAGTTTATCAGACACGAACAGAAAAAAACAGCATATGACACAAAGGTGAAACGAAACAAATAACAGTAGTTTTCCAGACAGAAGAACGACCTTCCGGGAACTGGAATCTGACCCCGTCATCAGGCAGAAAAACGCGGGGTCCATTGGAACACGAGTGCGAATGATGCGGAGGCTGGAAAACCACGGATGTTCTCTGCCTTGGCGGTGTCTATATTTTTCTTTCTTATTTCCTTATTTGGCTGTATTTGTGTAATTTGACCTGATTCCAGTTATGGAATTTTATGTTGTGTATATATCCGATTGACTAAAGAATATGTACTCTGCTTTTTTTAATGTTTTACAATTCTCTTTGGTTTTCTTTGACAGACATCGATATCGCAATTGAGTACGCCCAAAAACTACATCCAGTATAGCACTCCATTGCACAATGTTTTCAATGATCAGAATAAGGTTACTGCGACAGCACACGTCTGTGATTTGTGGGTAGCCCTACAACTAGGCGCACATGATTTTTTTCGAAAATATTTTTGCACCAGCTTGTTCCAGTGACATGTATGTACACCTGCAGATCTACTTCACGGTCAGTGGTTTGCTGTCTTTAACACTCAGTGTCTTGTGGTTATACCCACAAACCACAGACGTGTGGCGTCGCAATAGCCGTATTCTGACTAGCACAGTCACATGAGAGTTCTCTTTACGCAAAAACATGATGGCGACAACCATGAATCTGAGACTGATGAGCACAAAAAGTTTTTTAACAAGTTTGTGGAAACTCTTAACGCGAAAATCGGGTGTCCCTACCTATATATAGCACCAAGACGTATAGGTACAGCCGCGATTTTGTCGCGAAAAGAGTTATGCATCACGTTGTTTCAATGTCTTACGTGCACATCTCCATCTGTGCTTCATGGTTATTGGCAGCGTGTCTTTGTTCAGGCATGTCTCTCATTCGATTGCACAAATAAGAATAAGGCAATTGTGACATCATACGACTGTGATTTGCCAGTAGAACAATTTGAGAGTTAAAACATACAATCGTTGATCATTAAGCGGAGGTGCAGATGTGCACATAAGGCTCTGAAACTAATTGGTGTAAATTTCTTTTCGCCATAAAATTGAGGCTCTACATATCATTATAGCCACATATATTCATCAAAATGTTTGAGCTCACGATAAATTTCTATTTTTCTTACTATGCACAAGCCAGAAGATTTTATTTAAGGCGGTTTAAGTGGCAATTTGTTCTGAGTTCCAAAGGTTATAATTTGTTTTGTTACTTCACGACTAAGAAAATGTGTTAAATCGCATGAAATTAATTGAATAATAATTTTTGTATACTTTCCTTAGGCATATGAACATTTTAGTGCTAAATATTGTGCCATGTAAACTCGTATGCACTTGTTAAATGGTTTATAGAAATAATAGCAACAAACTTAAGAAATTATCTGGAATTGAAAATTTAGTTTGCCTTCAAACAGTATTTAATGTTTGGAAAGTTTTATTTTGAATCTTACACCACAGTTTAAAAAAAAAAAAAAATATATATATATATATATATATATATATATATATATATACACTATTCCTATACGAATCCCTACAACTAGATACTGGAAAAGTTCGCGGGTTCACAGACGTACAGGCTAGCCTCTAAGAATATCTGTGTATTCAAGCAAACATCAGCTGTTCATTGGCTGCTTACTGACACTGATACCAAATGACTGGGCCTGCATTTAGTTTATTCTTCATTATTCGCTTAGCCCTTTCAAGGAGGTACAAAATGAGTCAAGGACCAATGCTGAAATTAACACAAACTTGGAGACGTTTGAAATCTAGCTTGTTCCTAATAGAAAACGCGAATTTTTCAGGTCCGTAGGCTACCCATAACAATTATTTTTCTTCTATATTTGTCTTAAGGCTTGGCATCATTTGCTACATTGAATTATTTAATTTTTCGCTCTTTTAAAATTCCGAGAAGAAAAATGTGAAATTTGCTATTATAACATCAATTATTTATACATTGCAATGCAATAAAAGCATCGCAGTTGAACTTTTCACACATATTTAAGCCACAATTAGTGCAGACAATTTTTATATTCTTAATTTACTAGACTGTTTACGACTTAAATATACTTTAAAAGTTCAACTGCGACGCTTTTATTGTAGCGCAAGGGAAATAGAATCGATATTACAAAAGCAAATTTCACATTTTTCTTCTTATAAATTCCTAAGAGCAAAAAATAAAATAATTGAATATGACAACTGATTCCAAGCTGTAAACATTAATTGTAAGATGCGGATGAACACAGTAATAGCCAATTAATAGAGACCTGGAAAATTCACGTATTCTTTTTGGGCACAAGCTAGAATTCACTGTACTAAGTTCGTGTCGCTTTTGCAATTGGCCTTCGACATATCTGACACTTTCTGGAAGTTTCAGAGCCAATTATAAATACGTAACAAATGCAGGCCATTATCACTGCGTCGGCAATTAGCCAATGAACAGCTTCTGCACGGAAAGAACCATACTTCTGTCAAAACAGGGACAACAGCCCAGTCTGGCTACAGGTAATATTTGGATTGTTCCAACAAGAGTTTTCTCAGTAAAAGAAATAATATGTACCGTAGGAGCAAAGATCGTCTTTATAGGACATAATTAGGGACTTGAAAAATTCACATTTTCTCTTACGAACAAGCTAGATTTCAAATATCCCTATGTTCGTGTCACAGTCGTGAATGGCCCTCGACTGACTTGCCACCTCTTGGTAAGCGTTGAGCCAAAGATAAAGAAGCATCTGAATGCAGGCCCAAAAAAAGTAATATCACTGTGTCAGCGAGCAGCCAATGATCAGCTGATGTCTGCTTGAATATACATGTGTTCTTGAAGGCTAGCCCATATGTCAGTGAACCAGCGAACTTGTCCAGTCTCTAAACATATTGTAACTAGGAACCCATGTTTTTCGCGAAAAGAATTTTGCCCTACTTTATTTCGGTGCCTTACGTACACATCTGCAGTTTCTGCTCCGTGGTCAGTGAGTGGATATTTCAATTTTCACGATACTTGGAATTCTATCGGCAAATCACATACATGTGGTGTTGCAACGTTATTGTAATTGGCTCAGTCAAACGATAGCCATAGACACGCTGCCAATGACCGTGAAACAGAACTGCAGATGTGCACGTAAGCCGCTGAAACAAAGTGGGGCAAAATTCTTTTCGCGAAAAACAGGGGTCCCTAATTATAACTGGAGACCAGGAAATGTCGCGGCTTCAACGACCAGCCGGCTATACTCCACAGTCCTGTGTACACTATGTCCTCAGCTACTTGTACATTGTCTGCTGCTCCAGTGAGTGGCCATAGTTGTACATGTGACAAGCTAGCGCGGCAGTCAGTGAGTGTTTTCATGCAGGTATGCTATTGGTTCACAGTCCTAAGGAAGAGTTTCATCAATAGCGATCCAATCGCGCGAGTAATAAACGTGTGTAGGAGTTTGAAATCTAACGTCTTCTCAGATGAATTCGCGAAATTTCCTGGCCTTTAACTATTGCATCTACAAAACAAATTGTTGCATGAAAAATGCAGATTTAAATAAATGTATCTGCTTCAGTTGGCAAACGTATTTAGAGTCTAGCCTGCAGATCGTCGAACCTGCGAATTTTTCCAGTCCTACATATTGCACAATTTGAGTATTTGTGTTGAAAAATGTAAAATATTAACTCTTGTAGAAATCCTACTTATTTTTTAAATATGTTGCTCATTTTTATGCTTTCCTCATAGTACCGTAATTAGTATTTAATAAAATATTTGAAAAAATGTTAGATACGAGCGGCGTTATTGTGAAGGTAAGTGGGTTTTACATCTCGTCAGCAGAGAGCTCATCAGAGACGGTGACACACAACTTAGTACAATGACAGGGATTGGGAGAGGAATATGCCATGGCCTTTGTTAAGGAACCATCCCAGAAATCGCCTGGAGCGATTTCGGGAAACAATGGAAATCCGAAATCAGGATGGCCGGAGCCGGGGATCAAACCTGGGTCTTCTCGAATTTGAATCCAACTGTCCCCGTTGCGCCACCTCGCTCGGTTGCGAATGGTGAACGTGTTGCAAGGTGTCTTGTTATCTTCTAGTCTGTTCGCCAGCAGCTAAGACGTAGCTATGCTGCGGTGGTCACACCACACCAATAATGTACAGCAACTTTAACTATTTACGTTTATTTTGTCAGAATTTAGAATAATTCTAACCCACGTTGTAAGACAGCCGATGTAAAATATTCCTGCCCGCAAATTTAAAACAAGTACTTATTGCAAAGTACATTGGCAGTTTATTTTAAACCACAAAATAAATTATACATTTATGTAACGCTTTAGTCCACATTCGACATACTATATTGCCCCTAAGCTGAACGTTACAGGAATGAGGGTTATCATTATTTACTCCCGAGGTCTTCTATTCATACAACTATAGGTGCGTATCAGTTTCGCACCCGGCACCTGACGTAATTGTACAGACCGGAGTAATTCGCGGGTTCACAAACCGGTAGCCGAGCCTACAATAATATCTACAGCCAGTGATTTTCGGTACAAAAGAATTTTGCACCAACTGGTTCCAATGTCTCACGAGCACATCTGCAGCTTTATGGTCATTTGCAGAACGTATTTGTGCAGAGGTGTCTCTCATTTGTCTGTGCCAATCAGAACAAGGCTACTGCGACACCACACGTCTGTGATTTGCGTGTAGAACACCGAGATATTGAGAGTTAAAAAACATCAAACCCTCTGACAATGAAGCAGGTATGTATATGTGAAGACAAGACTTTGAAATAAGCTGCTGCTGAAATATTTCGCGAAAATAAGATGTTCCTTCCCTTTTCTTACACCTGGCCTTGAGCAAGGCACTCCAAGAACGAAGAGAAACAAGAGCCATCGAATGAAGCCCTCTTGACGGCCTACCTCTTTGATGATGTCACTTGGAATGCGAAGAATCATATATGTGGGGTAGCGCTCTCCATAAATAAAGTGGGCGGCGTCATTGTCCGCAGTTACTATTTCACTTAGGATTATTATGAACGCGACATATCAATGAATTAATTTGCACTGTAAAATTTTAAGGTAAATTTACTTTACCTGTAATGAAAGGTAGGGAAAATTACTCCACGCATGTGAAGGAAAGTTACACAGTCGGTAATGTAATTTTTCATTACATATTAGCTCAGGTTCACTACGGCAATTTTACATAGCCCGTGAGCGAAATTTTCGAGTAGATTGTAAGACGAATACACAACCGTAAGGGGATTCTCACACGTGTTAAGAAACCATTTTTCCACACACTTGATGAGTAATATTACCAATTTTTTTTTTACAGTGAGAGTTGGACTTGACTAGGGCGACTACGGGATTGTTACAGATAGTGATTCATTTATGGGATTGACCTGAAGATTGGGCTAGAGCGTGATGAAAGGTGAACAATTTAGCTATCGATAATATGATATTTTAACCTTAACTTTATTAGTGAGTGATGTATTTCGGAAATAGACTTTTGAGATGAATACAGGCGTTAACTTCCCAACTAATTGCTCTGGTGTAAAATATTTAAGGTACTAAGACACGCGAATTTTTATGTAATCATATTTAGTAACAGACTGCCAATAAAAATGTATCTGTTCTAGATGTGATTACTTAGAACATGCAAAATTCGTAGTATTATTTACTGAGAGCAGACTAGACTGCATGTTCTTGTACGCATGTTCGACGTCTCTTTTTGATCGGTAATGTCTTCGCCTGTCGCAGAGAATGATTCAGACCAATAATTAAATGTTACATCGTAGAGTGACCTACCTCCTGTGAAGAGGTCACACTAGTCAATAACATCATATACAGACTCGTGGTCAACGTAAATAGATTTCGCTCTGCCATGTATAGGGCATTGAAGTCTAGTCTGTCACTAAATTATAATATGAATTTTTCGTATACCGAGAAATTACTTTTTTAAGTAAAGTACGTATTTTAATTGAGAACTTATAATCAGCTTATTATCGCGCTGTTAAAGTTATACGGCCGCAACCCTAAAATTCTAAATTAGGTTATTGACATTCCGGAAAAAGAATGTTTTCACACAATTAAATGTAGTGTAGGCCCTAATAGTACCAAAATTCTTCCTTCAATGTTTATAGGTAAATATTAATAATGTTTTTATATGCCCAATGAATAACATTAACCCAGCTGTGCAGTAACGTATCTACTAGTTTGGAAGTCGCCCTGGTGGTGTTTGTGTTTATCTTGTGAAAGTGTATTTTTTTTTTTTAATTTTGGCCATACGCTAGTTAAACATAATTCTAGTCTAAATGTTAAAATTTTTCAAAAATTAAAAAGTGCAATCCTTGTAAATAGCTACTTTTGATTTGGGGCAGTGTTCCTTCGCGATAATGGCCTTTATCCCGACATAACATAGACACATTCTAGGATGAATTTCTTACAGTGATAAAATCACTTGTATATTCTAGCACCATATTTTTTATAGTTTCCAAAAGAAGACTCAAGACATTTTTACAGTTCAGTTCAGTATAATTCGGTTCTTAACATTGGGATAGCTCTGTTTCACTCATTTTAGTGACACTATTCATTTGCCTTTATAAACAATTGTAACATTTCTATGTTGAAAGAATGGAACACGTTATGTTGTTTAAGCGCACTATTCTGGAAGTTTCATGTTTTCTGTTCTCTGCACCCTCATTGGCTCTTAAGACCTCGTTGTTTAAGTGCCGCATAACTGTCTCACCTCACCTCATGTTTTCTGATCGGCTGTGTATTTTGAAGTGTTTCATACGTGTATCCACTTATTACAGTTGGACTTGTACTTACAGACTTATCCAAAAATTACAGTCCGAAATGGTTTTCAATAACTTTATGACTTATCAACATAATCAAAAGTTTAAGATAGCTATGCATATTTGAGACAGTAGTAAAAACTAACTGTAAATTTTGATGGAATCGGTAGTTGACGATAACCATGTATTATTAGAAAGAAAATAAATGGAAAAAAAATTTTATTCAGGAAATCGTGTATGAGATTGTTATTAATAAAAACTTGGAAAATTAGCAATAGTCAAACAACTGTAAGTTCGTGTCACACTCTCAGTTGACGTTTGACTCAACTGAAAGCTACTGGAGTGCTCTGAGCCAATAATAAAGAAGCACATAAATGCAGATCAAATCATGGTGTACCAGTGTCAGCGAGTAGCCAATGAACAGCTGATGTATGCTTAACTACGCAGATATTCTTGGAGACTAGCCTACAGGTCAGCGAAGTCGTAAATTTTTCAGTTCCTTACTTTCAATGTGGGTGTCAAGCACACAGATTACACTGAAATAAGCTTATTGATCACCACAAAATATTTTACCATTATAGACCTTACCCATGACTGGGGACCCTGATTTTTCGCAAAAAGAATTTTGCCCCACTTTATTTCAGTGCCTTACGTGCACATCTGCAGTTTTGCTTCATGATTGTTGGCAGCGTGTCTATATGAAGAGCCATATATCATTTGCCTGAGCCAATTACAATAAAGTCTCTGCAACATCTCACGGCTGTAATTTGCCGGTAGAATCCCAAGGCTTGAGAGAGTTAAAATATCCAATCACTGGCCACGAAGCAGAACTGTAGATGTGCGCGTAAGACACTGAAAACCAGAGTCCCTGCCCGGCCATGGCCATCTTAAGTAGAAGGTCGAAGTCTTAAATGTGGCAACACTGCATCGGGGCCTACTGTTTGTCACTTCTTGGCCACCCTAGGCTCTGCAACGTGTATAGATGCAACTTTAGTGGCGTGTACACGTCTACACTGACTAGGGCAACCAATGAACGACCGGCAGCAGGCCTCCGATGCAACGTTGCCATATTCAAGACTCCGGCCTTCTACTAAAGACAGCCATGCCTTACCAAATTTTTTTTGTGGTGACTACAGAATATTTTGCTGCACCCAATAAAGTTTTGCAGCGAATGCAAAATTTTTTTGTAACTACTACAAAATATTTTGGTGAGGTTAATATTGACAAAACATTTTGTGACCGCCACAAAACAGTTTTTTTCCTTACGGTAGTTGCAAAGTTTATTTTTTTAAAGATGGGTTCTATTGATGAATATTTACAAATTCTTAGCACTAAATGCCAATGAAAGTCATTAAGAGGTTCCACGAAGCCACGCATTTTCAAACTCCTACACCCTTAGTTATAGCAATGAACGAAGTGGCAGAGCAGGTTTGCTTGTTCGTTTTATCGCATCTATGAGATCTTTTCATAAACATATATTGGACATGTCAAATCAAGTACATTATTTTACATAACATGCTAACAGTCCTAATTATATATTAACCTATACATACATTGAAAAGAAAATGCGAAGTCTGTTTCTTTATCGTGTTGTCTGTGATTCGTTACTGTAAATCGAGCGACATACATTCGTTGAACTCAAACATAACTACCAGGAATAATCAAAGAGTAGGAAATATTTTTCACTAAACCTCGAGGGTTATTGTGAAATATATTTTTGTGTAAAGTGCAAGTTTAACATATATGGTGCAACTGTAGCTCGTGTTCCAGTTGAATTATTTATTTAGTTTTGTAACATATCAGTTGTCATTCGTTTTTATATGTTGCCTTCACGTTAATATCGTGGGAAGGTTTTTTGTGTTTCAGTCCAAATTACAACTACACAGAAAGAAATTTAAATGAAGAGTAAACCAGTACTCTAGAAGACAACATCCCTGATATCCACGATTGCCGAGGTTGTAATTATGTCAACGTAGCCAAAATGTCTGGAAAGAATTAGGGCCTACGAATGCAGATTTTCACTGCTTCTAACAAAATTATATTAAAAAAAAACTAACATCACACGATTGTAGCAAAATTTGCTAAACGAGTTAAAAATAATCTTTAACTATATTGATTCTGTTCAACAGCGATACGATGTCCCGCAGCTCAGTATGAAATAGATTTTTGATAAAGCTTAAAATAATAAAAAGTTTATAGGCTATACAAAAAAAAGTAACATTAATGTTAAAAAAATCTTGGGACGCTTGGTATCAGTTGTCTTAAATTTTATCGCTGTCTTACTGCAGCAAAGGAAACGTCATTATGGAGAGTAATAGAGAACATCCTACATTTTATTACAATCAATTTAATGTTTCGTCCAATGCATTTATTGTTATTTTAAGCTTGTAGTACGTTATACTGAATTGTGGGACATCCTATCGCTGCCGAGCAAAATCATTGTATGAAAGATTATTTTCAAAACGTATTTTTTAGTTTTTTTAACTATAGTTATTGGATTTTTAAAACAAAGTGGAAGACAAAAGTAATGGCATAGCCTATTTCAAAATGTTTTTTTAAGACTTTGATTTCAAATAATTGTTTTCTGCTGCAGCCAATTATTCATTTTTGATGATGGGTGGAAATATAAGGTCATAACTATGAAAATATGGTACCCCTCATTGATTCTTAATACGTTTGTAAAATTTCAAATAATTTAGACATCAGCAAGAGGGTGAAAATTGAATTGAAAGATTTCATTACAGCCATACACACAGGTTAGGCTAATAATAGCGTGTTGAAAAATAAAGGGCGGGGGAGGGGGAAGATTCATTATGTTTCCCCGGGCATCACATTCTCATAAACGGAACGGTTTTACGGTACAGTTAGTTTTAGCTTTTTTAAACAAGTTTTTTTGTTGGATATTGTATTTCCTTTTAACAGAAATGTGTTATGTAGTTGTGAGATACAGTGCAGGAAATTTCAATTCAGAGTAAGATGTGTTTACTAAACCATTTTTTAAAATGCTAAAGGCCATTTCAGACGATCAAATATTTATTGAATTCAATATCTTAAATTCAAATTATTGAATAGAACAACAATTCTAGAAATGTACTTCAATAAACATTGAAAGGATCACTTGGAAAGTTATCACACGATTTGTAAACAGATGATGCACAAAATAAATAATGTAGCTATTCTATAAATATTTACTTATCGTGCACGACACAAAAATATTTGACTAAACCAATACAAAATTTTTTATTATTTTAGTACGTATTATTTAAAATAAATTATGATTGTAATTATCTTTAAATTGTTTAATTCCCATCCATAACTTAAATATTATGTTATTTGAATTCATAATGCCAGAAAAGCATATTTTGTGATTTTTAATATTTTTATTCAAGAAAATTTGAAACAAGTTCGAAACAAAAATCTTTGTCGAAATTTAAGACATTTAATGAATTGAAAGACAAGGTGGACGCGGTTATGACGTCATCATGGCGTCACACGACAGTCAAAAAATTGAATTCAATAAATTTGACAGAAAATTGAAGCAAAATTTGATCGTGTGAAAGGGCCTTAAATATTTTCCATAACATATTTTTTCGGATATATGTTTAGGGTAAACGAATAGGCTACAGAACTTCAGCTTTCTAGAAACTATGCTGTCTAAACAATGGCCGTTTTATGTAAGAAACATTTCAGATTTATTTATTTTACCGATTAAAATAATAAACGAAAGCATGTTCTCGTGAAACTATGTTTGGTAAACTTCATTGATCTTTTAGTTTGTTGTTTTTGTTGCTTACAGTAAACTGATTTCGATTTTATAGTTTCCCATTGCTATACAGCTGAGCTGTTAGAGTTACTCAAAATGATTTCGCTCAATTTCATATTATTTTCTTAATTTTGGTCCAGTGGAGAATGGTAGTAAGGTTATTCGCAGGTGTTTTCTTACGAGTGCATTATGAGAGTAAGTTGTGGTGTTTGTTTAGCCACTTTTGATTTGTCGACATAATTTTACATGACGTGTTGACGTAACGCTGTACTATCTACTCCATTAGTTTGAGAATGTGTAGTTATTAGACCAAACATTATTTATTTATTAAATTTGATATACAAAGCGTACGTTTCGCGCACTTAAACTTTTATTTTAGCATTTTCTGTCGGCATTATGTCTTCACTCATAGATTATGAAAACATTTGGTTATATTACATTTAAGCTAGTGAGAAAATTTCAAATTGTTTAATTTTTGACTTGACACTTTTTATCGTCTAATGGAAGATTTCCGACTTAAATTCTAACTTTGAAATGTTTTTTTCTATACGACTTTTTTCTAGGAATGGGTGTACTTGAGCATAGCCATCTATAGCAGAAGGTCACAAGATTTTAATGTAGCAACCCTGCCAACAAGAGTAAATTTAATAATTTTTTTCTACGTCGTTCGGATTTATTCCAGAAGTTGATGGTCTATAATTAGGCTAGGGTGAGCTTGCAGTTGTTCGCCATTTTTGTCCGTAGGATGCCAGATTCAAGCATTTTATGTGCAGCAGTAGTTATAGTAACTAGTGTCATATCTGTAGCGACCTGAAAAATTCGCGTTTTCTTCTAGGCGCAAGCTAGATTTCAAGTATCTCTTCGTTTGTGTCACCTTCGCCATAGGTCCTTGACTTGGCACCTCCTGGAGAGCGCTGGGCTAGTAATAAAGAAACAATTAACTACAAGCCCTATCATGTGGTATCAGTAGGGACCCTGTTTTTTGCGATACGAATATTGCCCCACTTTGTTTCAGTGCCTTACGTGCACATCTGCAGTTCTGCTCCGTGGTCAGGGATTGGATATTTTAACTCTCACGAGACTTGGAATTCTACCGGTAAATCACAGACGTGTGGTGTTGCAGGAACGTTATTGTAATTGTCTCAGTCAAATGATACACATAGACACGCTGCAAATAACCACGAAGCAAATTTGCAGTTATGCACGTAAGTCACTGAAACAAACGCGAAAAACAGGGGTCCTTAGGTATCAGTGTCAGCGAGCAGCCAATGAACAGCTTATGTTTGCTTGAATACACAGATATTCTTGGAGGCTAGCCTTCATGTCTGTGAACCCGCGAATTTTTCCAGTCACTAAATGTGTGTGATGTGTCAGATGAAGTATTTACTACATGTTCATTTATTGGCTCATAAAGATATGTGATATATATTTCTTTATATAGCAGAATACTGCTGACTTTTAACGGGACATTTTGAACGCGCAAGTGTTTACAAACACGTCTATACGTAGTGGTTGCAGTTTAACATAATGCTACCATAAACATTCTGTTTACAGATAAGTGATTTGTCCCAGTGACGTTTAATGGTTTTGTAATGTGTATTTTTTATTGCTACTTACGTATTTCGGCCGCAAGCTTAATGTTGATTCTACAATATTTGGTTGGGTTGAGTGTATGAAGTGATGAGCCGTCTCCGTCCGTTTGTTTTTTCTAGCAACTCTAGGTTCATCTAGTTCTAGGACGTGCCTAGTTTACCGGAAGTAACAGAGTTTCCGGCTACCTAGTTCCATCAAATTCAAATTTTCAAGTCAGCTCTGAATAGTGGTCTCAAAATTTCGCTGTTTTAAAGTAATTCTGTTGAGATTTGTTAAAAATGCAGTAATAAACTAATCTTCAGAACTCATTGCGTCAGCAGTATATGTTTGTTCAAACAGCCGAGACGTCGAGAAGACGTAAAAATGTATGCAAACTTTCAGGGGTATATTGTCCAGTGATGACGGCCACTGACACCGCCACGAAGTTATTGACAACCATTGGTAACCTTTCCTGTATCCTCACTAAGGTTAATTCTACTGCAGGTTAGAAAGTGTGTTTTTAGGTGACAGTTTGGCACAGGGAGAATTTATTCCGCTAGTTTCGCTGCTGTCGCTAAGCGACCAGAAAAAGACGAAACTGTAGTAAAATGTAATTTAAATAGGCATGGAAATGACAGACGTAATTTAACTTAATTTTTTAATGAAAATAAACCAGTTTCGCGTCTTAAATTATCAACTTTATTTAACTTAAAATTCAGGAAAGCTCTGAGATGGGTCAGTTTGCACCCATTACTGATACCAGCGTTCAAGAGGCAGAAAATTTCCCTGTGCCAATATTTTAACATTGATCTTCCTAACCTGTAATAAAATAACCTTATGTTCACCAACCATCTTCGCTTCTCTTCATAATTAGTACCTACCATCAGGGGCAAGAAAATCTAAAACGGTGATAAATACAGGCTCTATGACGCCCTAAGACTAATTTAAAAGTGTGCAACAACTAGTGACGCCAACTTCGTCACCAGTATTATTAAAAATCATAAGTATTTCTTTGATTTTGGGAAGCCTGAACACTAGGTGATCACTAGGGACCCTTCATTTTCGCGAAATGACTTTTGCCCCATTTTGTTTCAGTGACTTACGTACACATCTGCAGTTTTCTTTGTGGTTATTGGCAGCGTGTCTTTGTGAAACAATGTCTCTCATTTGACTTCGCCAATCACGATAACGTTACTACAACGTCACAAGTCTGTGATTTGCCAGAAAAACCCCAAGACACGTCAGAGCTAACACGCCCAATCACTGATTATGAAGAAGAACTACAAAATTGGGCAAAATTATTTTCGCGAAAATTAGGGGTCTCTAGTTATTACACTATTATCGCACATGTGGCTAGTTGTAATTTAATGCAGTTTAATACCACTAAAACATACACATATTTACCACTGTTGAATAAGTAATTACTAGAGACATGCAAAATTCGCGTTATTTTCTGACAGCTGACTAGACTCCAAGTGACTATAGGCTAGTTAGACGTCTCCCGCTGGCCGATATTGTCGTGAAGTGCCGCAGAGAATGCTTACACGGTAGAGAGGCCAATCTCTGTAAAGACGTAATACACGTGAACGACAACACATAAAAGTTAGTGACCAATTGAATCGTAGATTATGATCTGTCATGTATAGGAAAATGAAGTTTAGTCTGCTACCAAATGATAACGCGAATTTTGTATGTCTCTAGTAATTACATATATCCTAGTTGTATTACACTTTTAACTCGCTCTCAGTAAAATCTTGACCACGAACATCCATCACTATGCTTTTTTTATTTATTATATTTAGTAATTACTTCCTGGCTCCGTAATTGGACGATGTTATGCATAAACAGACCAAGTGCCAATTTTTAGTTATCAGTGAAACGTGCTATAAGTTTCTAAGATTTATAACAGTTTTACAGATGGTATTTTAATCCCATAAAGTTAATATTCATGACAACAGGATGTATTACTAAAATACATTTTTCAACCGTTTCAAAGCGGAAAGTTATTTAATGCGTAACTTACAACTGCCACTCGGTCTGTTTATGTATAACACCGTCCAATTTAAATAGTAACATAATTGTTGGAGGTCACTAGATAGCGAGTGGAAGTAATGGAGAGGTGAATTAATGCGCATCCCAATCCCTCTTCTTATTATGTTTGCCACTGAAAGAATACGTTATCACAATAAACATATAGAAAGTCGTAAGGCAAAAGAGAAAGGGAAAATGTTAGTAAAATTCTCGTGACAGCTTCGAATTCGACAAGGTAGGTATGCAAAATATAAATGTAAGTTACTTAATTACAAAACAATAATTCAGTGCAGATTAATGTAAGTTATGTAATTAAAAAACAATGCTTAGTGCAGATTTTTAAATTTGCATTGAGTCTTAACAAAAGTTAACGATAGTAAATTTATAAAAAATAAAATTATGGTAATTTCACGTAGGCTAAACATAAACAAAACACTCGGAAATTCCAGTGAAAATAATGGAAACCATGTTTAAAGAACATAATTTTTTCAATACTTTCACTTCGTAACTTCATAATTATATTTTATAACAGTGTAATACATAACCGCCCCTTTTCCTTTTCAATTTATAGCATAAAATTAGAATTTTTGTTCTTCACGTATGTTCACTTTATGAAGACATATTTTAATAATTAATTTTTTGTTTAATGGTTCTGCGGGTCCGAGTTCTGTAAGGACCGTTATTCAACATTCACAGAAGCCATCACCATATCGTCACATATAATAAGACCTTAAATTGTCATCAGTAAAAATATGTTTATGATAGATTTATATACCATTGTTGTGATTTTATTTTCCCACAGCACAAGTAACTTGGAAACATAAGATGTTTTGCTGGAAATGAAATCGAGAAGAAAAGAACTTGACGTAAATTCTCGCTTGAATGCCAATGCGGATTATCTCCATGTCACAAGCAGTTGAGAGAAAAAAAAAACAAATTTTATTGGAAATATCAAGGCAATAAAAAGTAACATGACGAAGGATGTAACGTAAATACAGACTTAACAATTTTTTTGTGTTCCTGGGTTATGAAAATAAATAATGTGAAATAAATAAAGTACTATGTATTTTTGTTGATATATTTGAAAGTATCGCTATAATGATTTAGCATATTACATGAAATCTAGTCCATAAATACACATGCCCTCATTTTCCAATAATACAATAAGAACTAGTTCTTATAACTAATGTGACAAACGTTTAGTGTAACTGAACTGTAAGTTTTATAACGGCGATAGTGTGATTATGTGAAGAGTATCAATTTAATAATATCACATTTTTAGTGGTTATGTGTTAAATTGATCTCGCCTTTTTTAGCTGCCTATTCTGTAATTATAGATCAATACTAAATTTTGTTTATTTTTGCAGCGTTTTATTGGCTCCCTTTCTTATCTGTCTGTTTGTATGTTCGGTATAAACTTTGCAATCGATTTTAACTGACTTTACTATGAGCTAGAGACTTGAAACTTTTTAAACAAAAAACGTAAAGCGCATGGGTTAGACAATATTTAGGGGTGCAGGGAGTAGTTGTTGAGGAAAATTACTCACAAGAGTTCATATCATTTGCAGTGCAATAAAATTGTTATTGACTTGCGTGTGCTGTTCATGCATGTTCTATATTGCATGCACCAATAGCTTTCGTTTTTAATCTTATAAGTGTTTTCATTGAAGAATTTATTTTACATTTTTAGTCAGTTTCAAAATCGTAGTTAACAAAAACAATTTTATTTAAATGTTATTTAATTTCGGACAGCATTTAATAGCAAGAAAAGCTTGAAAATTCTTCACGCGCGTGATCAAATATTTTAGTATTCTGAAGAAACAAATCTTTACTTTGCCACACTTGAAAATAAATTATTTACACAGTGTACGATGCATATAATTATGAAAGTCATAATTAGGCCTATGTATTTTTTGTGTCGTTTGAAAGAGCAAATGCAAAACCAGAAAATCGCATTGTTTACAGGCGTTACTTTTAATCTAAATTTAAATAAGAGGTCGTAATGGAATAGCGGTGGAAATGCAAAGATGGGTGGAAACTATGGATCCCGAGAAAACACCGGACCTGTGGTCATGCTGGAAATCGAACCCAGTCCATTTGGGCACAAGACGAGCGCTGTTAACGCTCGACCTTCAGAAATTGTTATTTTAAAACAATATATTTGTGATAAAACATTTCTATAAATGCCCTCGTGTACAAACTGAACACACAAAGCACGGGTGTGTGAAGTGAAACCCCGCGACCGTCTCAACTTTCACAAAGATAACATCATTCGTTGAAAACAGTTGCACGTAGCGTATAGTGGTTTTCCGCAAAATTACGTGGGATCTTCTTAGAAAGTTTTGAAGTACACAGCAAGTTCAAATATGTAAAATCAAACGTCTGAAATACATTTTAATGCCATCGCGCATAGCACCTAAAACTAATAATATTTCTCGAAAAATTTGGGATTGTTTTTATCGGTTAAGCATAAATGATACATTCAAGATACAAGAATATTTAGTGTCGCAGTTCTCTCTAGTGTAAGATATAAATTGTGGACTTGTTTTTATCAGTAAGTTATGAATAACGGTAGTTGAAAGTGAGGGTGGGTGAGATATTTTGGTCAGCGTTCAACATCGAGGTCTTTAACGCTGGTGGGGGTGACATAAAGTTTGTATGGAGCAACGCCGGAATGAAAGGGCGGGGGAAACGGCAGATCCCCGAGAAAACCCGCCGACCAGCGGCGTCGTCCGGCAAGATTCCCACATGCAAAAATCCGGGGACCGACCCCGCCGAAAATCGAACCCGGATCGCCTTGGTGGACGGCGAGAGGTCTGGCCTCTCGGCCACCGCGGCCCCACATGGTAGTTGAAGTGAACGCGTGTTGCGAGCCGCCAGACAACGTTCCCCAGAGTGCAACCCAGATTGACGGGATGCGCAGAAGCTTTCACAAGCTGTCTTCCAGTTCGTTTCACATCCCATTCTTCCCGCCACGCTAGAGAGCAATTTTCAAGGGCAACGTGGCCCTACTAATAAAGCATATCGTCAAGATAAGTTCCCGGTAGGGTCGGTCCGCGCTTAAGAGGGCTTGGTACATAATTCAACGCTAAAAGCATTAATCTATAACTTTCTTGAAGCCAATTCGCGAAAATTAAACAATAGCAATCCTAGACAATAGTTTTAGCCAATGTTTTGAACAAAATTTTTTCCAGTGTTACGAACTTCTGAGGCGCAATCTCTGACGCCGGAACCTCGTGCATTTAACTGCGGCGCAAGAGATCACGCGTAATGAATTAGTAATTTTGGATAAATATTTATTCATAAAGTTGACAAATACCACTATCTAGGATTATCATTGAGTATTTTATCCATATTGGCTTCGAACAAAGCATAGAAATCAATTAATTATTTCAGCATTTATTTATCTACTACGCACTATTAACATCGAGATCTTTAGCGCTGGTGAGGGGCGACATGAGATGAGTATGGACCAGCAATCAAATGATAAGGGGCGGGGGAAACGGGAGATCCCCGAGAAAACCCGTCGATCAATAGTATCGTCCGGCAGGATTCCTTCATTCCCCACCGGTTAATCGAACCCGGATTGCCTTGGTGGGAGGTTTTTAAGGTCATTATTCTCCGTTAACAATGTTTGCACGGAAATAATATTTTTAGCCTAATTGAGTGCAGATATCGGAAATCTGTTTGGCGGTTTTGTTTAAAATGGGTCTTACCATGTTCGTAAAACTTTATCAAGACAGTAAACCCTATGTTTTTAGCTAAAAATGTAATTACAGCAGTGTTTGTTAATTGATTTATTAAACAAAACAGTATAATTTCTTGTCTAAAAAAATTTTAACAATCACGACAAAAACTATTATAAACAAAACTGCCAACAGATTTATATCAGTTCTCCGTTGAAACAAATACATATTCATATATATATAATCGCACCATGAAGCATAGCCTTATAAAGAAGGTCGTCATTTCGTATATGAACCTCCACAGTTATATATACTTAGTGATTGTACAAATATCACGTTATTATGCTTCACAATTTTTGCGTGCATTAACAAAACACTTGCGTCAGAATAACAACCTATGTATACTTGAATTACACAAATAACATGTACACATTATTGGTGCTGCGTTACTTTACATTGTCGTCAGCTAGTTAAATACACAAACATTTCACACAACGGTAACCATAATTACTTATTCATCATGTGTTAACGTTGTGTAAAATCATACTGAACAATTACTGAGAAATTGCCATGGTGGATTCACAATGCCCCGACGAGCCCGACACAACAAAATCTGACAGCACTCAATAAAAAACAAGCATCAGTCCGACAAAATTACTGCCCCGACAGGTCGACGAAAGTAGATTCTATTCATATTTTTCACCGTGTCGGGCATTGCAGAGAAAGGAAACGCAACATTGCAAAACGAAACTAACTTTCAACTTTAATACTTTGTATATTTCACTTGTATAAAAATTATTTGTTTAGAGTAACACTTCGAAACAAACAAACTTCACCGAAAATATGTTTTTACCATTTTGTTTGAATGACTTACCTGCACATCGACAGCTCTGCTTCATCGCTGTTGGCAGCGTATCTTTGATCAGACACGTCTCTCATTTGTCTGCACCAATCAGAGTACGACAATTGTGGCACTAGACGATAAAATAAGTCAATGGCGCAAGTGACACAAACTTAGAGATGTTTAAAATCTAGCCTGTGCATAAAAGGAAATGCGAATTTTTCAGGTCTCTACTCATAGAGGCGAGTTGTCGGGGAGAAGACTTCACGCCAGGTCAGTGACTTGCGCCTAGAGGCTAGGTAGAGACGTGGAGCGCGTGCTGTGTCACCCTTACAGCTTTCGCACTTCTAGGCCTCGAACACGCGAAATACGATCACCCAGACTGCCATCGTAAGTCGTCTGGGGCAGTTTTCTTATCTTGGTTCTGGGCATTCGTCATTCTTGATGTTACTACTTGATATTAAAAAAAAAATTGTTTTTATAGTATTGTCAAAACCGCTGTGTCGGCAAACAGCCCATTCGACAATGTACAGATAGATACATACAGTATATTTTAAAACTAGTCGTTATGTTAGTGAACCCAGGAGTTTTCCCAATCTCTGGTCATATAATCATTGGGACAGTTGCAAAAGTGTTTGCGAAATTAACTTGTGTCTGCAGAATTCTGAGTGGCTGCGTCAAACACGAAAACGACTTCTCATGCTGACAACAGCAAATAGCAAGAGAAAATCTGGTGATATAGCATCTATCATGTGACGAAACAGTATGCTATTCCTGAGGAAAACTTCGCCGTGCACATTTTATACAAGCACTGGAGAAATTGCTTAATGTGTGTAAGTAAATCAGTTGTCTGTATATTTTCGGGCTATTCTTTTAAAACTGGGGATAAATTAAAGTGAATACCACGAAAGTTACAGGGGGGACGTAACAACACAGGGGTAGAGAAAAATTCGCTTGACAAAACTAACTTCAAAAACAAATAAATAAAATATCTTAAAGAACTCAGAAAACTGCGAGAGGAATTTATTCAACGACTGGGAATACGGATATTAGCTATCTCCCTGTACAGGAAGTAAGCATATGGGAATTTTAAAGACTTAATTACCACTTAACTTAGAACACCAGTATTTCCACACGACGCTTTCCTTTACAACCAATAAACGCATGGGGGCACCATATACTAAATAAACGAATTAGATAGCAAACGGAAACATTTAATAATTGTACCAAAACGAAATTACAATGAAATAGGAACTTTGGTTTCAACGTGTGAGTTACAGTGAAAAGAATTATAAAATATTTAACAATTTGAAAGAGTAACAACCTTTATCTTGGGTTATTTTAAAAATCAATGTCAACTCTAAACCCGAAGTAACAAATTAAACAATTTTTCGAACTAAGGAACAGACGAAAGGTCTGTGGACTGCTTCGCGGCCTTGGTGTTCCCGACTTAAGGCTTCTATTTAAAATGACTTACTCTACGGTTTACATTAACATTACTTGATTTTCTTACGACTAAGACTTGATCTAGATGTCCGGGTGGGGCAGGAGCCCCACCCAGCAGTGACTTACTGACTTTAGCTCTCTCGGTGAAGTCGACTCGCTGGGAAGGTCTCTCTCTGACAATCATCAAGACTACAATGACCCGCAACCAGGCGACCGACGCCCTACAACCACACCGTCCCTCCTACGACGCGGCCCGACCAGTCAGCGAAAACCCGCCTTGGCGCACCGCCGGGAACGCCCCAATTTCGCAACAAGAGTTAAACCAAGCGCTTCCAAAACTGCAAACTATCACGACACCGGGTCTGCTGCCCCGGTCGCATGTCACAACAATTGGTCAGCAGTGGTCCGCTTCTGACGAAACTCTATTCCAACAGACGACCCACGCTTCTTGGTTCATTAAATTTAAACAAAGTTCGGCGCAACGCGCCTGCGAAAATAAAACTCACAAATTTAGCTTCGCGAAAATATTTAATTAACTACTCGTGTTTGTCTGAGTAAAGAATAATACATTCAAGATATTTTAGTGTAAACTGCAGAAAGAAATACACAAAATAATATACATAATTTTATTCTTTGTTACAAACAGTTGCATACAGTACATCATACTATGTTGCTACATCATTACATGTTACAGTAAGTAAGAAGCACAATACCAAACACAAACATGACCAAACAATCATCCACGTGGCAGTGGCTGTTATATTTATAACATGCATTACTGAAAACAGTTCAACAAAGAACACTTACCAGCACTTATCATAAACGTTTTTAGACACTGAAACGAGATCAAATTGTTTAAGTAACACTTTGGATTTCAAAAATATTTGCAACAAAAAATAACACGTCTCGTGTGCGTATGTAATTAATAGCTCAAGATAGCTCAAGTCTTTTCTCTCTATGCAATAACAGAACAATACAGGAACCAGTTAGTTATTGCCTTAAATATCTGTGTTTCAAAGTTTATCTTGCCAAAAAAACTACATTATGAAAATAAGAGAGCCATCAAGCGACTTCTATGTTTCAAAATAATGTAGCACATGTAACAAACACAACGTTAGTTCACAACAATAAAAAGACAAAGTTTTGTTAACATGTGTAATTTGGCCAATTTTCTAAGGCGAGTATATGCCCTATTAATTCATAGTATAAAAAACACAGCTTCACAAAAGCATATCGTGTAAGCTTGTTATATATTAAAGCAGAGATTATTGCATATTATTTTCTATAGTTTAGCACAAATGTCGTGTAGTTCAAGAAGATCTGTATCACTTAGCAATCCACAAATTCGTAAAAATATTACAAACTTATAACATTCTATTTATTCTTATACTATAATATTTAATAATCTAAATTTGTACTTCGTTTCTGGTTGTAGAAAGTAATTTATATTTACCGCAAGATTAGATAACCTGCCTCATAGAACCGTTGTAGTTCTAAATAAAATATTTTTTACTATTCCATACATGAAAAGTCTTTTGTAAAATTTAATAAAAGCAAACAATCAAAAACAAACTATTCAAACTCTTACTAGATCAACTACTAGAACTGAACAAGCAGTATTATGTGTATTGTAAACAGATTTATGTTATGTTTAGTTGGAAATCTCTATACGCATTGAAACAAATGTTTTTTTTTTTTTCAGGTACCAGTCATCGTGAATAGGAAATAAAGCAAACTAGCATTATGTATTGCTAGATCATTCAGTTAAAATCCATACATAATTTCTAAGTTTGATTTTTTAAAGATGTTTATTTATAACACTTCTTCATATTACATACTATTGAAAATCTTGATAAACATCTTGGATGGTTTTACGCTAAGTAAAATATATACTGAAGTGTTCTTTTTTTGTTTACAGCAGTGTGTTCAGCAATTACTAATAACTCTTGGTATTTTTTTTCGTGACAGATATACAATTAAAAATTAAATTCGTAAAATCTGTCTAATAAATATTTTTGTTCACTCCTCCGTGACAATTCCACAATTGAAATGAAAATTCAGTACTGTTGATATCACTACGAAATTTTTCATAAAACTTTCTGTAGTAGCAATTTTAATTGAAAAATACTTCTTTACACGGAACTTAAATTTTTGTATAAACTGCAGTAATATTATTCAAATACCTTAAAAAGTCACTCATAAAACTGGCAAATGTCTTTTTACCCCTATATTCACAGTTTCAACACATGACATACATGATTATTGTGTGTATTGTACAGCAAGAGCATATTATTGTAACACGTAAAAATAAACATATTTTCATCACAATTCAACAATTGAAACTGACATATTTACATTAAGAAATAACCAAAAGTACTGATTAACATAGGAACACTTATACATGTTAGAAACAATAAAATGCAGACATACAGCCACATATAGTAAGATGTTGTGACTCCCAATGTACACGTATACAGTAAGACCAATCAATTAATACTACTTTCTTTGATTTAGTAAACATGTTACTTTAAAAAAGAAAAAAAATAAGCGTAAACTAAAGAGTCAGTCTTTTTTTGCCTATCTGTAATAAACAAAATAATTGTTTTTGGAAAGCTTACATATATTCTACAATATTTACAACTAAGTTGGACACAGAATTACATTCTTGGCTTCTAGAAGAGCATAAATATAGTTAAAAATAAATAATTTTCCAATTTAACTATAAAATTGGGATATATTAATATAATCGTATCTATGAGAGTGACTCTTCAAAAAGTGAAGCAATATGATTTTCACAAATCTGTCAGTATCATTATTGGCATTACACAGAATCAGGATAGCAAAATAATTTTTTTTTATTTTTTCAGACACATTCAAACAAATATTTTGGCTGCAAATTACTGTTTAAACACTATACTGAAATTCTTAACGTGAAAAAGCACATCTAAATGAAATTCTCTGTAAGACTTAATTCTTGTAAGTTTGGTGAATAGTGTCCTAATATGTTCGTGATTCTCTTTTTCACCAAGTACGTGTTAGAATGTAAAAATTGTAACAAAGCAAATTCAGTATATTCTGTGTAATTTTGAATCAGAAAGACAAATAAATTGACTCAAATTTATAACTACTTGCAGTACGGATTATGCGATCTGTACGGCATAAACATTTAGTTAAGAAAATCTGAGTAGTTTATAAGACTCTTGTTATGAAAACACCAAGTTTAAAGACTCTTGCTCAGTCTAATTGCTTACGTACTAATATTCTACAATACTTTCTGTAATATACATTAAAGGTGTAATCACCTGAAGAATCACTAAAAATGTCAGTCACGTACTAAGTACCAGAATATTAAAATGCATCTTACTCTAGCTTAAGACATGGTTATAATTTGCTGTTCATGTTGGCTTCGACTGCGCGCACTGTCAGACCGGCAGCAACTTTCTCAATGTTTCTGGTCATATTTTCCATTTTCCTGATCGACGACACCGACGGAGACGACATTGGCGAAATACCGGGCGAACCTTCATTTGTTTTGGAGCCACTTACGAAATTCTGACTCGGACCAAAGAACACTTTGTTGGAGTTGTTGGAGCTGCTACTGCTGTTCGGTAAAGCACTATTGGCGGTGTTCTTGTTCTGCAGAGCGGTGCTTGGTGCCTGCTGTTGAGCGTGCAGTCTGTTGTGTCGGAACATAAGCGCGGAAGGGTTGGGAATGTGACGGACCGCTTGGTTCGGCCCAGGCTTGGCCACGACGTTGTTGGCGTTGCGACTTGTGCAGGCACGACCTCTGCCCGCGACGGCGGACGGCGTGCTGGCGAAGATGTCGTGCAACCTGGGCAGGCTCACATTATTCCGGCTGTTCAACAAGCTACTGTTGCCGCGACCTGCGGAGTTCAGCGCCTTGTTTAGCGGTGACGGAGGCACGGGGATCCTCAAAGGTGACGCCGAGGTTGAACTCACAGACGACCCAGCACTTGTGTACGGCTGGGAACTTGTCGGCGACCTGGACGCGGGGCTTCCTTGATAACGAGAGTGTTGTACTGCGCAAGGCTTGGGAGAGTTTGGAGACACCCTCGGATTAGCAACGTAGCTATTATTAGCTCTTCCTTGGATACCCACATTCGGGTTGTTCGCATGTGCACTAGCAATTTTCTGCTGGGTCATCTGAAGATTTGCAGCTAACATCTGCTGCTTAGATATGTTCAGTCTAATGTTTTTCCCGCTTCCTTGCGCTGCCATGAGGTTACGTATGTGCACTGCAGTGTCAGATAATGTTTGTAAGTTACTCATTGCCAGAGGAGCTAAGCCAGTTGCGCTGTTATTTGGATGAACGCTGCTGGGGGAATTACGGTTCCTTTGTGGTGATGCGCTTCCCCTGTCGGGAGAGATTTTCTTTGCAACCATTGGAGACTTGACCCCAGAACCATTACTGCAGGCTGACATGGACAAGGGTGAGCTGTTGTTGCTAGTTCTTTGTTGTATTGTCGTCACTTGTTTGTGGACCAGACTTTGCGTTATGGAAATGAGACCTTGGTGCGAAGCTGAACTTACAGTTTTTCCCATAGAATTATTACTCGTAGAATTCGTCTGGCAGTTTTCCAGACCCGGTGATGGCGATGACCCTGGTATGTCCTTGCACCTCGATGACTTACCAGACAAATCTAAAGCTCCGATATCGTCATGTCTTATATTTTGTTCTCCTGCGGCACTAGGCAGATCTTCAACATTATTTTCGTCTTTATTGACATGAGCTCCGCCGAAATCAGCATGTTTATTCTCTGTGGAAGCTTTCGCTGATACTGGAACTTTTCCTGCAGCTGTTCCTACTTTCGGTGTTATCGTCAAGCCAGACGGTGGTTTAATTGCAGCTGTGGAGACTTGTTTCTTGATTCGTATTAACGGTATGGTCGATGTTGTCTGTCGGGTATTTTTGGAGACATTACCGCTGGTTTTAACTGCGACTTCAGTTAGTCTGGAAGATGTTTCACTGTCACTGATACTTACTTGTTTCGTAGTTCCTGCAGAGGAGTTTGTGTTTGTATTGCTAATATGTCCTACAGATTGTGCTGACGGAGCATTAACTAACATTATTTCTAATGACGGCCGTTTAGATTCATTTTCTGAATTACTTTTCTCCAGGTCGCTTTTGCGTTTCTCAGAAACATTTACTTTACTAACTGTGATCGATGAAGGTGGCATTAGCATAGCCGACTTTCTGCTCTTGTTGTTATGAAATTCGTCGTCTGAATGAAGCATTTCCGAACCTTTGTTAGCGGTGACTGTGTTTTTACGCCTCACAGCTCTCATCTGAAGCAACCGTTCTTTTGCTGACGAAGTTGGTTCGCCGTTTGAACGAGTAGATGATGTAGGTGCATCATTATTTGCTTGCTTATAGTGGTGTTTCGAGTGGTGATGTTTGGAATGGTGGTGGTGGTGCTTGTGATGACTTGAATTAAAAGATGACGAATAACCAGTGATAACGGGGTTAGAGGTTGGACTTAGTTTAACTTTTAATTTCATAACATCCTCAGGATCTTGAAGAACTGTGGGTGTAGAAATTATTTCAGCCCGTAGAATTTTGCGCTTTCTAGTGGAGCTTTCTTCATTTCTTTGGTGATGATGTTTCGATTTGTGCTTGCTTTTCTTCCTACCTTCCTTGTGCTTTGATTTAACTTCAGGTACTATAACTTTTTCTTCGGTCAGTTCTTTTTCATTTTCACTAACCTCCATGAAACTATCCTCTTTGTTAATCACAACATATTCAGTAACTTTCTTTACTTTTGTTTCTTCTTCTACTACTGCCATGGTCACATCTTCATATTCATCCTCTTCTGTGGATAAAATCTTCAAAACGTTTTCATCATCATCAGGATCGTTGAAGTCATTACCGGACATCGAGTTAAGGGAATCTATATTTTCTATTTCGTTCTGCTCGAGAATCCCACTTTTAGGGCTATCGATGGATTCCTCTTCAGGGCGATTTAATAATGCAGCTTCATTAATTAAATTATCTGCTGCACTAAATGTATTGCTTGATTGTGAATTGTCATTATTTCTCACTACTTCCTCTTTTGCCATATCTTCAGCTTCGTTTCTTCTTGCTACCGTCGCTTTGTCTTGTAGCACGTCATACGTCTTTTGGTCGGCACTTACACGAACGGTGCTGCTCACCAGTTGATCGAACACATCATCGGTGTTCATCGCACCGTTTTCTGTACGTTCGGGTTCCGACGCGGAATTTTTTACTTCTTTTCTGAAGAAGTTCTTGTCGTCGACAGTTGCACGCCGCATTTTTTTCGCAGGAGGTCCATTAGCACATGCTTCGATCTCTGGAGACTCTGCGCTGGACACGGACTCTTGCTCAGTTGACACACAGCCAGCACCGGGCAAAGTTTCGATACAGTTTCTCTTCTGATCTGATCTGCAGGCCGGCGTGGAGGCGGAGCATGAGACGTCGTAGGACTTGTGCTCGCCGGAGGCGTCTTGGGGCGGGGGCGGCAGCAGGGGCGGCGGCGCGGGTGACAGTGTTGGGGTCGGCACGGGGGACAAGGAGCCTGGTGGTGTCGGTGGCTGTGACGTTTGTAGCGTCGGAGGAGGTGTTGCCTCACGAGCTTCTGGTGTGTCGCACTCCTGGTCCTGTGACGGCTCTGGCAACTTGGGCGTGTCCAGAGGCGCCTGCGCAACATCCGGGACGACGGCTTGCATGCTGAATATTCGGTAGTTCAGCAGAAGTGGGGCTACCTGCAACACAAGGTGTTTGCCACACTCACTTCACCACTTCCATCCGAGTACACTTACTTCAAACCCGAAACAATGAATTACTTCAGACAAGTGATTTTTCTTCTAGTAAACTAGGGAAAATGGCTTATAACTACTGATAGTTTTACTGATTTAATTCACTAATATTGTCGGCGATTTCGCGGTTTTACCGTGAATCCCGCATTTGCGAGCACATTTAACTGGCTCGCTGGTCACCAAAATTTCAGTAACATTTTAAAGAACAGACTTTCGCTTGTTGAAGTCGCTGAATTGTGTTCAGAGTTGTTTTCATATAATGAACACATTGTTGGACACAGGTTTCGAAGCACTTAGTAAATAAGGGTTAAAGTACAATCTGTTGACGATGTATAGTGTCTACTGACAAGTTCAAAGGACAAAAACAATTCCTGCATTCACATACACAAAGAAAAAGGTATGGTACAGTCAATCACATATGTTGGTAAATGGCGAAACAAGTATGTATTTGATGTAACAAAATTTTATTGTCTGGAAAATATATTAAATGCATCAAACATTGGTTTTGTTATTCTTAAGAAATGTACGTTTAACTGGACTTAACTCTAGTATGTAGCTAAATAAATCCGCCAAGCTACCAAATATTTGGCTGGTTAGCCTGTTAATTTTGTTTTAATATGTTTACGCTTTAACAAGTTATGGTTTGTTTTGTATTCATACTGGTACTCTGTAACTAGTTTTTACAGTAATGAAAATTATTTAGCTTTTATAGCTTTTGTATGCCAAAGTCAAAATTTGTATAAAACTGTTTCATACCACACAGTAAAACCAACTGACTTACAGAAATGAAATAATTCACAGAGAAGAAAAGTATTATGGTCTACGTTATGATTTATATAAAACACCGCATTGAATTTATTTGTAATTTAAAAAATGCAACTCGATATTTAAAAATCAGCCTTTTTTAAATACCTAAAATAATCAGAATAATCAGCGCTGTTTTTATACAGCGCACGTCACAGTTGGTCGGCGTGAATTATTTAATTTTGGTAAATCAGTTAGTTTTAATTTCTAGAATAAAACTGTTTTATCGAAATTTGGATTTTTACATTTCATTACATAAAAGCTATTAATGCTAAAAAAAATCGTTATTGTAAAAACAGTCATAAATGTATGTATATAAAACCGACCTTATCTCCCTACGAATATTCAAATTATTAGGTAAAGTAAAATATTTAATGAACTCCTCTTTTTAAACGCTTGTCTGGCCATATACAATCGTATACACGGTTGACTGTACCAAACATGGAAAATATGAAGTGTAGCTACTCATCGTATGCCGGCCAAATTATTGGTTTTATTGGTATAGTTTATTAATGAAATATGTTTCTATAATGGTCAGAAAAATCTGTGAATATATATATATATATATATATATATATATATATATATATATACATATATGTATATTTTTTTTTTGTTTTACGTTAGGTTAGGTTAGACTAGGTAAGATATTCTAATGTGACATAACGAAAAATTTAAAATTACGAGCATTTTTTACTTTACGTAGGACTACTTCAAACAAATACAAAGACATTTTCCATTAATTAACTATAACTGTAAAATCAATAGTTTGGCCGGTAGACTATAAGGTGAATATCTACTCTTCACATTTACCACCAAAACATTTTCTCACGCCCAGTGTAAATATGTGACATCACGAGCGATCTCAGTCTCACAAGACGAATCGAGAGCACAGTATACCAATACGTGAGCAGGCAGTATATCGCAAGTTGGGATATTTGGATAAAGTAGGTCCATAGAGGGACTGCACGAGACATGCTAGGTTGTTCATCGTGATATTTTTTTTTTACTAAGAGGTTAAGTTTTAATTTGGGATTTAAATATGACAGTGTCAGGACCTGGAGCCAAATACAGGAATGTCAACATAAATTAAGGCGTCTAGAAATGTAGTTGTGGTTTAGGTCGCCATTACGTGTGTTTCAAATAAATAAGTAATTATCGGAGCCCATGTGCGCGGCAATCGTGCAGTGCATTATAAAAGGTACGGGCACAGCAACTTGGCCTGAAAGACCATTTACTGACGTGCTCAACCAAATGAAACATTTAAAACATTCTCTATTACTCTCTACAGTAAATAGTTTAACTTTCTTCCTCCGCTGTAAAATATCCTTCACGAAGACGGTAGAGCTAAAATTATTTGAGCAGAGACATAATTCAGTGCAATTGTTTCTGTGTAAAAAGCTTCCTCTGCTGGTGTCCCTAATAGTGCTCATTTTTCTGTGGTCAGGCTGTATGCTAATCTTCCTCTACTTGGGTCCCTAAAAGTGCTCATTTTTTGTGAACAGTCTGTAGGTATAACAACCTTACTCTACTTGGGTTCCTTAAAGTGTTCATTTTTCTGTGTAGTTGTTGGTAGGCCTAGACCAATCTTCATCTACTTGAGTATCTAAAAGTGCTTACTTTTCTGTGAACAGGCTGTATACCAACATTCCTCTACTTTGGTCCCTAAAAGTGCCCACTTTTCTGTGACCAGGCTGTATACCAACCGTTTCCTTATGGAGTCCCGAAAAGTGCCTACATTTCTGTAGTCAGGCTGTATACCAAACTTTCTCTAGTGGAGTCCCGAAAAGTGTTCACTTTTCTGCAAACAGACTGTATACCAACCTTCCTCTACTGGAGGTCCTTAATAGTGCCCACTTTTCTGTGAACATACTGTATACCAACCTTTCCCAACTGAAGGTCCTTAATAGTGCTCACTTTTCTGTAAACAGGCTGTATACCAACCTTCCTCTACTGGAGGTCCTTAATAGTGCTTACTTTTCTGTAAACAGGCTGTATACCAACCTTTCCCTACTGGAGTCCCGAAAAGTGCTTACTTTTCTGTGGTCAGGATGTATACCAACCTTCCTCTACTTTGGTCCCTAAAAAGCTCACTCTTCTGTGAACCGACTGTATACCAACATTTCCCTACTGGAGGTTCAAAATATTGCTCACTTTTCTATGAACAGGCTACATACCAACCTTTCCCTACTGGAGTCCCGAAAAGTGCTCAATTTTCTGTGAACAGGCTGTATATCAACCTTCTTCTACTGGTGTCCCTAAAAGTGCTCATTTTTCTGTGTACAGGCTGTATACCAACCTACCTCCACTAGAGAGCATAATTCAATACAAATCCATCAAAATCTGCTTCGTGGTCAAACATTTAACTACTATTGTGAACGTTTTAACTTTCTTTTGTCTTCGGTTTCTATTGGCTAATCACATACATATGGTGTCAAAATAATAT
The DNA here is from genome assembly GCA_003012365.1 of Medauroidea extradentata. Lineage (NCBI taxonomy): Eukaryota > Metazoa > Arthropoda > Insecta > Phasmatodea > Phasmatidae > Medauroidea > Medauroidea extradentata. The sequence goes on from PNEQ01118715.1 coordinate 108,032, forward strand.
TGTTTTGGTTGGTGCAGTCAAATGAGAGGCGTGTCTGAAGAGGGACAGCTGCTAATAACCATGAAGCAAAGCTGCTAATGTGCATGTAAGTCATTTAAACAAAATGGTTGAAAAGGTTTTACGCACAAACTCTTGGCTCTAAAAGGATCTTCACTCTACAGTAGAAATATTAATTATTGGCTTGAAAGGATCTCTGCAGTAGCCACGACATTGTAGGACAACAGAAGACGTCGAGCGAACCTACTACAGCGGGCAGCCTTCTCTGCTGCCAGAATATAGTGAAAATTTTTTACGATCCTTGAAATAACCATCAAAACCAGGCCTTCATAATTTGGAAAAACAGATATACAAAATCAATACATTTTTTTTCTGTGAATTTTTACAAAACAACTTTGGAAAATAGTTTAAGAAATATTTGTAGAATTTGTAATAATTATTTAAGTTACCCAAGACATGCTTGGAACGTGTACAACAATATTCTAATACATTTGAGAAACAGCTTTTGTATGCCCACAAATAATTTTTGTACGTTAGCAAAAATATTTTGAAGTTTTATAATCAACGTATTGTAAGTTTTACGAAAAATAATTAATGTCCTTGAAAACTGTTGTGGCTGCCAGTTTCCAAGGGATTATTTTTCTATAAAACAAGACATGTAATTAAGTTGATTTTGAAATTTTTTTCGACCGCACTATTTATATATATTAACTAGTGGGTGGCGGTGGCACAGACTAATAGTAGTACAGATGTGAAATAATGTGGCGGCTGATTTGATACGGGCGAACTTGGCCTCTTATTGACGTCAAGAAGTTGTTGATACCAGTCCCATGTAAGTTTGGCTCCTACATGTTACGGAAGTTTCCTATTGGTCTGGTTACCGAGTAGCAGGACAGCGGCTTACTCTGATTGGCGGTAGGCGTCTCCACCATGTTGCTGGCCAGGGAAGTCATTTTTCTAGTGTGTGTGACTAATTTCGCTGTCCTACCGGCTATCTGACTTCTGTATTCCTAAATATTCTGTGGCAGTGGCGTAGTGGTCAGACCCACTTGCCTCTCATGAAGGTGGCGCGGGTTCGATCCCGGCGGGGTCGGACCCCGGATTTTCGCTTGTGGGAATCGTACCGGGTGACGCCGCTTGTCGGTGGGTTTTCTCGAGGATCTCCCGTTTCCCCCATCCCTGTTATTCCGTGGCTTCTCCACTGTGGGAGATCATCTCATGTCATGCTCCAGGGCAACCAGATACCGACGTGCGGCCAGTCGTTAACCTGCAGTTGACCTTTATACCCTGCTCATACAATATTTATTTTTGAAACATGAATTACATAGTTCACACATAAACTTCGAACATTTTAACTACTTCTAAAAACATGCAGCATTCTTCTTGTAGTACCTGACTAAAAATGTTTTCACGTCAGTTCACAGAATTTTTCTTTTAAAAGTACGCTGGAAGAAACAATTTACAGTAAACGTTCCCTGCCAAATTGTTTTGCGGTAAAAACAAAATTTTCCTGTGGCAACAACAAGGTGTTTTTGCGGTAAGTACAAATAATATTTGGCAGTGTCAATTCTAACATACCATTCTGTAGCTGTCACAAAAATTTTATTTTATACAGTGTACAGCTTGAAGCCGACAGCCTCACATACATGGTGATCATGCCTGGAAGTGGATGCTTATTTACACTGCAGGATGCGGATGTCAGAGAGGAAGTAATGCAGCTTCCTGCATGAAGTGCAGCTTGGGAATGTGGTGAGCGCCGACTTTCAAACCCTTTCAGTGACAATTATCTTCTCAACTTTTAATAGCTTCTCCCGTTCAGTGACTTCGCATAATTAAAAATATGATATAACTACACATTCAAATGAGAATTAATTTCCGTCCAGCCTACTAATAAATCACAGCTATTAAAAATGTTTAACATTTTTTTGTGCTATGAAAAATATTTAATATCCTCAGTAGTTAAAGTGTTTGTCGAAAACACAGCAAATTTATTAATTTATTTTATTTCCACCTCTGATACTAAGTTTTCATCAGTCAGGGAGAGGTAAATGATTATGTAACTTATGTTCATTTTGAATGATAAAATCTAATTAAATAGAAAATTTCTCGCCAAACAGAAAATGGATTTACAATTAACATATTTACTGTTGGCTAGTTACATTAATAATTTTTACGAAACACAAATCAAACTTTCAATGCAGTAGAATTTAAAAAAATTAAAAATTCAGTTAAATTCTAGTTATTAACACAATTAATATTTGTAATTAAGTTGCCTCTTTTTTACACAACTCCCAGGCTACCATCCGATAAAATATCACAAAAAAATACTTTAAATACTATAGTTCAGACGTCAGCGTCGTTAAAACAACATCAAACAGCTGCAACTAGCAGCGAAAATAATCTCTTATTATTCGAGATCATGATCAACACGTGACAGGGTCAAAGCAGAATTGATAACGGAGTGTGGAAAATATTGCTATAATAGCTGATTATAGCTGAAGTTCATAAAAAGCTGTTGCTCCGACGTGGACGATAGAAATGTCCATACCAGATGTCTCTAGCAAATGCTCAGAAGAATTATATGTGAGCATTTGAAGTGTGGAAATACGCCTTTGCTTACATAGTCTCGGATATGGGAGATGTGGCGGACGTTTCCATTGGCCAAGTTACTCCCCTTCCCCCGATTTCACATTCCTTTGCTTCTCCATCGTAGGGCTTAATGGACGACTTGAAGTACACGCCCCCTGACGTTACCGCAGGGGAAAAGTATTGTGTGAAACAAAGCTTGTTTACAAACATGCTGATTTGTTAGTTGGTAATTGCAGAAAGCAAAAATGTTGCGCATTCATAGATTTGCACGCAAGGGTAAAAAATATTAGTTTCAATTTCATGGTTAAGATACGCAAATACATAAGATTAATGTTTATCTGAAAAAGCGGCAAATTCCAAACAAGTAATCAATTTTCTTGACGTAGGCCTACATCTCATCCGAGACATGTGAAGCCAAACAGCTAAACGAAGGTTATGTTCGGCTGCGGTATCCATGGAGATAGCAATTGTATCCCACACCTGACTGAAGCTCCGCCTCTTTTCAAGTCGTCCATTCCACGCCATCCTTTACGGTTAGACAAATGCCCTCGGGCGACCAGAGAAAAGTCAGCTCTGCGGGATGTGATGCTATATAAGTCGTTCGAAATGAAGTGAGCAATAAAAATTTAACCTTTGAAAAATGTCACTAGCCGTTACTGCATATAATTTAACATAAACTATAGTTGCCTTACTACTTGTATGGCTGGCAACGAAATTACGCAATATAGTCCCATGTATTTTTCTTTTGAAATTCAACAATACTAAAATAAAATCAACCGTAATTGACATAACTGTAATATATATAATTAATAAACTTTTTTTTATAAAATTTTGTCGATTTATATTGACTCAACACTTTATCTTACTCGCGCAAACATCAAGTGACGTGACCAGAGAGGACAGATGTTTTCCGTCGTTAGTCGTTACGGGCGGAAAGATACAAATTGGCTAAAAATAGAACTGTAGCAGGACTTTGTTGAATGCACTTGATTCCGAACCGCATATACCTGTGTCTAGGTACTGGACCGGTGGAACTACTTCGGCTGTTTTCGTCACTTCAGTCGGCTACGTTCGGACCGAACGACACACTGCGCCGCATGCATCAACACTCCGCGTCGCATACGAGAAGAGTTCTGGCGACACACTTTATGGGCTTGGGCCCGAGTTTCTACACGTTTAACGGGGGCCGCGGTGGTCAAATAGTCAGACAATTCGCCTCCAACCAAGGCAGTCTGGGTTCGACTTCCGGCGGGGTCGGTCCCCGGATATTCACATCTGGGAATTGTGCCGGACGATGCCGTTGGTCCGCGGGTTTTGTCGGAGATCTCCTGTTTCCCCCGATACCTCATTCCGACGCTGCTCCATACTCACCAGCGATAAATACCTCGATGTTAAGTGCTGACCAAAATCAACCATTCATTCTACACGTTTAAAGATAACGATTTTTAAAAACATAAACGGATGCCGATATCGTAAAATCGCTCTGTAACGGATTTTCTCTACGTCCGCTGATTTTGTCGAAACCGAAGACAGCATGATGGTAGATAATTAGTTAATTAATTAAATTTTCATTTAATTGATAAAGTAGCTAAAATCTTTACACTGTTTGCCTTGAAAAATTACACTACACAATAAAACCAATTTGCAACAAAGTTTCAAAGTAATTTTACGATATCTGCTCTGGTCTGGGTTTGAAAAATAATTCTCTCGAAAGCCGAGAAACTCGCGCTCAGGCCATTAAGAGGAGTCCTCGACTGGCGCATGGCGGGCGTTGCAGTGTGTCACGCGTATTATTTTTTACGCTAAACCACTTAAATTATTCATATTATGTTTATCTACGAAAATAACACACACATGAAAATATACTTATATTTTTTCAAAAATCCAGCACGCTTGTTAGAAACATGATTTTCGAGCCTCTAAAATGACTAAAATCGGATTTTTTTAGACTGTTGTAACTCAGAAAATATTACCTGAATTCGTCAAGTGCAAAGCGGGAAGCATGCGTTGGACTTTACTTCATACTATTCAAAAATAAAATGTGGTCATCGCTTTTAGTCCCGTACGAAAAAGACTACAAGGAAAACCTTGCACGCCAGTTTGACGCGCTGCGAATAGAGGCGATATGCTTCTCGTCAAGCGTGGGACACTGGCTCTTAACGCTACGCTGTTCCCATGCGTCAAAGGTGGCAATTCGATGCCGGCGAAGACTTTTCTAAGGGCGCTGCTAACCACGCGCTTTAAATGCTTTGCAGCGTGTTCCCGTGTACGTTTTCTTTACGAAACTATTTAACATGTGCCGATTGTGTCAATGTGTTAAATGAAAATATGCATCAAACGATGACGGAAAGGTAGTTTCAAAGCATCCCGTCAATTAGAAAAATAATTTCGGAGCCCCTCAAAATATCTAAAACAACTTCTTTAACGTGTCATATCTGAAAAACTATTCACGTGATTAGTGTGAAACTACTCTAGAAACATGCAACGAACTTTGTTTAAAACTTTTTACCAATAAAAATATGGGTTACCACTGAAAGTGTCAGTCAGGCGAGTGATCTACGATACCACTGCACTCTGTTTCAATGTCTTGCGTTAGCCGGTCAACATCGCCCTTAGAGTCGTGCCTCACTCACACAAACACACAGCCAGTAGGCGGGAGCCTTAACAGTTATTTTAACTCCCTTAACTACGGAAACCATTCTTCGTTCCAGCAAACAACATTTCTTGGAATTTGAAATTAGCCTAAACTTACTGTTTTGTCTCAGGGGCCAGATAAAGGAACGACAGTACGAGCCTCCACACGTTAGTCAAAAATGCGATGACCTGCCTTTGGGTTACCTCCCCCATATACGCTAAAATAATTTTAAATATTATTTATATTACCGCACTCTGGGTTTTGGCTTGGGGAAGACACAATATCTACTAAATGAAAAATTCTGCACGCTGCTAACAGGTGGATCTCGACAATGCTGTTGCATTACAGAATATCGGTTCATAAACATATAAATGCACTTTGCTTGCAATGTACTGTACGTGCGCTACAGTCCTGCGCTATATATAAACTCATCGTTGTGTCGCATGTTACTCGGTTTTTTTATTTTGATTTTTTTATTATTTTCATTTATTTTCTGTTTGTTCCTTGTTTTATTCTACCCGATTCCATTTCTTGTAATTTCATGTTGTGTATATCCTTGACTAAAAGCATACTCTGCTTATTTATAAATTTCTATTATTTGTTTAGTTTTCTTTTGACAGTCATTTATTTCGCAATGGAGTATGTCCAAGCAACTAAATCCAGTCATACACTCCCATTGCACAGTTCTTTCATAGTTCATATAAACTGATGAAAAATTAAAAACTTCACCCCAGGAACATGCTCTAAGTGCAACCCCCTTAGGTACGCTAGTTTACGTATACCATAAGTCGCCGATAGTACTCTGAAAGGTCAGAAGATGGTGCCAGTACAGACGAATCTCTTTCCTGGGTAAGTTTCTTAACCTTATGTTGGCACACCGTCTTCTTACGATTGATAGGTACCTGTGTTTCGAACAACTACAAATTTATCACACAGGTTCGGCTGCTATAATAAGGATGTGCAAAATTCGGATTATTTTCTGACGTCAGACTAGACTGCAAACTGTTATATGTTCTCTCGACAGGGGCGTAGCCAGAGGAGGTATATAGGGATATTTCCTCCACCCCTTCCCCCTGGGATATGAATATAAACTACTCGAAGATAACATTATCACTGTTATATTCACAGTTTACGTACACTCTAAAAATATTTTGTAAAATTTACAAGGGTATGCTTTGAACTTTTACAAGTCCTTGTAAAAGTACAAAGAATATCCTTGTAAAATCGTTAGTTCATGAAGTTATAAGGGTAAACTTTGTATTACTACAAAGGAATTCCTTGTACCTGTACCGACAGCTCCTGCACTGTAAATTATTTGGTAAAATATGACAAGGCACTTCTTCGTAGTTGTACAAACTTTTGTAAATGTTGAAAATATTCCTTGTAAAATTATTAGTTTATAACGTTTAAAGGATTTTGTTTGCTGCAAAAAAATTTAGAAAAAAATGTGTAGCCTACAAAAAAAGTAAGTTCGCCGGAAATTACTTATGCAAAGATCACAACCTATGAAAAATATTTTCTGGAATAAAGTGAATATTTATATTAATTGGATGCTTTAAAAGGTAGCATTATTACTGAACTTTACATTGAACGCATACAAATAAATATAGTTCACCAATATGAATGTCACGGTGGTCTAGGGGTAAGTGATTCGAAACTTAGCACATCCGAACATTTTTTTTATTTTTTCAAAATAATATCTTGTTTACATCCTTTATTCAAAAGTTATTTGATAAATAAGTTCAGTGTTATCTGTGAAGTACAATATTTAAATTTATTTTTTTTTTCCTTATTGAAAGTGCAACTACAAGGCTAGTACTTGTAATTTTACAAACATATACTTTGTATTTAAATACAAGGATAACCATTGTAGTTTTACAAGGAATTTCTTTGGCAACTGGGTTTCCAAGGCTTTTCTTTGTAAAAGTACAAAAATTTTTTTACAGTGTACAAAAACTGCTTAAATTGTATCATTTTGCACACTGAAACTGAATTTTTTTCCCGGGGGAGGACTCCTGGACCCCTGCTTCATGAATTGTGATCAATGTCCCCTTATAATGTAGTTAAAATTCTCACGCTGGTATTCTCCCCCGAACAGAAATCCTGGCTACGCCCCTATCTCTCGACGTCTCTCATTTCCCGAAAATGTCGTGGCCTGCTGCAGAGATCGCCTTTAGCCAATAGCTTAAAGTCTAATGCTAGTGTCACCAACATCCTGTAAAGCGTTACCACACGTGACTGTCATCACTCACAGATTGTATTTAGGTGCGTACAGGCATTGAATTCTCGCTTACCGCAAATAAAAACTCGAATTTTGCCTGCCTCTATCTATTGTACACTGTAGTGAGGGTCATTATAGGGAAAATAGGAAAGAATGAAGATTATAGGCATCAAAGAGGTAATCACGAGAAAGTTATTACTTAATTATATTACACTGAAGTTACCTAAAATACGATAAATGTCAGCGGAATTGTTGTACTTAGTTTAAGCAAGTTTGAAACCAAGCCTTGTCTAAGTCAGATCCGAGGGAGATGTCACCACCTGTTAACTCACCGATTGACTTCAGCAAGTCCAGGGTTCAAGTTTGGATAAGCTCCAAATGTTTCATTTATCCCGCTTTCTTTTATCATCTTTCACCCCCTTTCTCATACCAATAGCTCTTCAGGCAGAAACCAAGGATAAACGTTTCTGAACCGTCAGTGTAATTAAATAATTACTTTCTCCGGTTATCTTATTTATTCATAGGATTTTTCCTTCTATCCTATTTTCTCTCTACTGGGCCTCATAGTAACATTTTTTTTTTATTTGGGAATTGCGCACTTCTTTAGCCAACAATTTTTAAATTCTGGCCCATCCAGAAACGGAAAATTATGCTGGAAGAAATATCCTGTGTACCCTACCAAATTATTATTGCCTTAAGACGAGTCCTCGACTGGCGCATGGACGACGTTGCAGCGTGTCACACGTATTCTTTTCTACGCGAAACCGCTTAAGTTATTCATATTACGTTTACCTACGAAAATAACACACACTTGAAACCAAGCTTATATTTTTTAAAAAAATGCAGCACGCTTGTTAGAAACATGATATTCGGGCCTCTCAAAATGGCTGAAAACGGTTTTTTTAGACTGTTGTAACTCCGAAAATATTACCTGAATTCGTAATGTGCAAAACGAGAGGCATGCGTTGGTCTTTACTTCATACTATTCAAAATCAAAATATTGGGACCACCGCTTAAAGTCCCATAGTAAGAAGACTACAAGGGAAACCTTGCACGTCAGTTTGGCGCGCTGCGAATAGAGGCGATATGCTTCTCGTCAAGCGTGGGACACTGGCTCTTATCGCTACACTGTTCCCACGTGTCAGAGGTGGAAATTTGACACCGCGAAGAACGCCTCTTAAAACATAATTTATTTTGTAGTGACCACAGTATGTAAGTAGCGACACAAAATAGCTCTGAGTTGGCCACAAAAATATTTGGAAGCGTAAATACAAAAACATTCTACCTGCTACAGTGTTATTCCTTGTACTGTGTGAGTAAACGTGATAATTGCATCTTGTAACTTAATTTCCAAATAATAATTTTTAGTATTTTTGAGATTATTTGAAGGCAAACTGCCGCTATATACACTTGAAACTACAGTTGCTAAAAGGACACTCTGGCGCTTGAAGCTTAAGATAGTACTTTAAGATAGGACACTGACGCTTAAATGCGGCTGTGAAGGACACTTTTACGCTTGAATGCCGCTATGTAGGACACTTTTACACTTAAATTCTGCTATGTAGGACACTTTCTTTGATTATTCTTAAATTCTGTTTTGTAGCACACTTTATGCTTAAATGCTGCTATGTAGGACACTTTGATTATGCTTAAATGCTTCTTTGTAGGACACTTTCACGCTTAAATGCTGCTATGTAGGACACTTTGATTATGCTTAAATGCTGCTATGTAGGACACTTTGACTATGTTAAATGCTGCTTTGTAGGACACTTCGATACTTAAATGCTGCTATGTAGGACACGTTGATGCTTAAATGCTGCTATGTAGGACACATTGATTATGCTTAAATGCTGCTTTGTAGGACACTTTGATGCTTAAATGCTGCTATGTAGGACACATTGATGCTTAAACGCTGCTATGTAGGACACTTTGATTATGCTTAAATGCTGCTTTGTAGGACACTTTGCTGCTTAAATGCCGCTATGTAGCATACTTAATGCTTAAATGCTGCTATGCAGGACACATTGATTATGCTGAAATGCTGCTATGTAGGACACTTTCACGCTTAAATGCTGCTATGCAGAACACTTTCACGCTAAAATGCTGCTATGTAGTACACTTTCACGCTTAAATGCTGCTATGTGGGACACTTTCACGCTTAAATTCTTCTATGTAGGAAACTTTCACGATTAAATTCTACTATGTATGACACTTTCACGCTTAAATGCTGCTATGTAGTACACTTTCACGCATAAGTGCTGCTATGTAGGACACTTTGACGCTTAAATGCTGCTTTATAGGATACTTTCACGCTTAAATGCTGCTTTTTAGGACACTTTTATGCTTAAATGCTGCTATGTAGGACAATTTGACTATGCTTAATTGCTGCTTTGTGACACTTTGACGTTTAAATGCCGCTATGTAGCACACTTTATGCTTAAATGCTGCTATGTAGGACACTTTCACGCTTAAATGCTGCTATGTAGGACACTTTCACGCTTAAATGCTGCTATGTAGGACACCTTCACACTTAAATGCTGCTATGTAGTACACTTTCACGTTAAATGCTGCTATGTAGGACACTTTCACGCTTAAATGCTGCTTTGTAGGACACTTTCACGCTTAAGTGTTGCTATGTAGGACACTTTCACGCTTAAATGCTGCTATGTAGTACACTTTCACGCTTAAATGCTGCTTTGTAGGACACTTTCATGCTTAAATGCTACTTTGTAGGACACTTTGATGCTTAAATGCTGTTATGTAGGACACTTTCACGCTTAAATGCTGTTATGGACACTTTCACGCTTAAATGCTGCTTTGTAGGACACTTTGATGCTTAAATGCTGCTATGTAGCACACTTTATGCTTAAATGCTGCTATGTGGGACACATTGATTATGCTTAAATGCTGCTATGTAGGACACTTTCACGCTTAAATGCTGCTATGTAGGACACTTTCACGCTTAAATGCTGCTTTGTAGGACACTTTCAGGTTAAATGCTGCTATGTAGGACACTTTCATGCTTAAATGCTGTTATGTAGGACACTTTCACGCTTAAATGCTGTTATGTAGGACACTTTCACGCTTAAATGCTGCTTTGTAGGACACTCTCACGCCTAAATGCTGCTATGTAGGACACTTTCACGCTTAAATGCTGCTATGTAG
>PNEQ01118716.1:0-10915 GCA_003012365.1 Medauroidea extradentata
ACAACCCCAGGTGGCCTCCCACCGGCTGATCATGATAGTAGCGCAGTATCATCCCGCGAACGGCTTCGGGCACCAATACCTTCCTTTTCCCGCCCTTCTCCACATAGTACAATATCCCGTTATCCATGACATAGGGGACCTGAACACCGGTGCTCAAACTTGCCTTAAGAATCTTACAATCAGCATCTGCTGCCTGGTGCTCCTTTATCGACAAAAACGCTTCGGGCGATGACAACAGCGAACCCACGAGGTTACCCTCCTGCGGAGACACGGCAAAATGTTCAGGCTCGAACATTCTAGAGAGAGCGTCAGCGACGGGATTAGCCACTCCGCGGACATGATGAATTTTAAACCGAAACCTATTTAATCTCAAGACCCATCGCCCCAACTTCCCTAACTGATGGGGATGACCCAAAATCCACGACAAGGCCTGGTTGTCCGTGTATAAATTAATTTCCACACCCTCAAGAAAACTTTGGAAACGCTCCATGCCGAACAGGCAAGCCAAACATTCCTTTTCATAGGCATTGAGCCTTCTTTCCGCTTCACTGAGCACTCTACTAGCATATGCTATGGGGTGAAACGGTTCCTTACCATTCACATCCTGACTCAACACAGCTCCCAGTGCAAGCGCGGAGGCGTCTACATGAAGATTAAAAGGCTTCCTGAAATCCGGCAAACTCAACACGGACTCCTCACACAGCAGGCGCTTCAAAATTTTAAAAGCCTTTCTCTGCTCCTCCCCCCACTCAAACTTCACGCCTTTCCTTTTAAGCCTATTTAATGGCTCTGCGATATCAGACAAGCTGGGCAAAAATCTAGCATAATATCCCACCATTCCCATAAACTTTTGCACGTCTCTCACCGTTGTCGGTTGCGGGAATTCAAGAATCGGCTTAATCTTATCCGTGTTTACCTGCAGCTTTCCTCCTCCTATCACATACCCCAGAAATTTAACATGTCTCTTTCCCATCTCCACTTTAGAAGGGTTAATCGTTAGCCCCGCTGCTCGTAGTGCGTCAAGCACCACTTTTATATGCTGCAGATGTTCTTCCCAACTTTCGCTATAGATAATCACGTCATCTATATAATGATAGTCCTTGAGATACTCTCGCCTTGTTTCACCACGACCCTGTATGTTGACGGCTAACTTTTTTAATTCCGTCAAGGACGTTGGGTATTGGCACAAATTACATTCGGCTCTTGTCATAGGAGAGATATTTTCCATAATCAATGTGATCAGATCCCTTTCTTCTCACATTTCACCCAAGGCCCTGCTATAGTTTACGACCGATTCTACAAAGCAATAAAGGTTTCGTCGGGCCTTTGAAACCGTTCTATATGTCGGTTAACGCACCTAAAACGGACACCTGCAGGACACATTCGATCTAAAATGCCCCTATGAAAACTATACACACTGCAGCAGTCCTCACTTGACAGAACCTCTGCCAAAACCTCCGCCAAGGGTCCTACACACTTAATCGGTAAACCAGCCAACAAGCTTTTTTCGGGAACCTGTTTTAAGTCCGTTATTCTCAACAATTTAATCAAAAAATCTAGGACGTGATCCACTTCCCCGCTGTCAACGCAAGGCAACGTCTTGATCATATCTCTAGTCCATCTCTCATTATTTTCCTTAGCAATTACTTTATCTATCCGTGCTATGTCTTTCCGCCTCTCTTCCTCCTCTTTGAACCAAGGGATAGCCCTTTGACGTAACTCTACGGCGGTTTCATCTTCCGCCACTACGATGCCCCGTTCATTCAAATACAGAACCAAGTCGGCCCGGCCCAATCGATACAAAAAATCAGACGGCGCAGACATGCTTAGGGACGTAGATGCGCCATGAATTTCAATTGCCGCATACAAACAGCCCAAAATGAAAATCCCTACTCGTACCAACATTCCCTTACTCAAGAACGATTGTCTTATCAGAAGTCGGCCGCTTGCCCCAGAAGGGAGCAGAGTGGCGCAGTGAAGTTGAGCCGATTTCAATAGAAATGACTCCCAAAATAAGTTACCAGCTCCAAATACACAAGGGGCAAGAAAAAACCATGTCCACTAACCAACGCTTATAGCTCATTAGGGACCAGGACTTTGTTTGACACATCGTTCTTGAGCAAAGAAAACACAAAATAGTTTAAATCTCATGTAATAACCAATTCCAGAAGTAATTCTCCTTTACACAAGAGTTACATTTGTTTCCGCAACATGCCATTAAATATCCATGAACACTGATAAAATTACAATTCATATTACAATGCATATTGAACCTCTCATATTATCGATGAACCTGATGTGCATACAAGTGCACTTTAATCCTCTCCTTTGACCATCGCCCCCATTTGACTCGTGGGCAGCTATACTTTACCACTCACTCACTGATGCTCGACACGTTTCCTCCCCAAAAATGTGGAGTTATTTTCACAAAGTTAAAACCATTTGGGCCCAGAAATCGACCTGTTGGGTCCCGCATGCGGTGTTAAACCAAGCGCAAGCTATCACTCACTACAGTGCATTGCTAAAGACTACGACAGCCCAACTCCCGGCGCACCCCAATTTACACTCACTCGTGAAGGCGACGAGGGAAAATGTCCCCTAAGGGAATTGGTCACTCACCAAAATCCTCGATGAACCTTTCAAGTTAAGGACGCTCACCACTCCCTGAGCAGAAGAAATCACTTATGTCCTCCTTCAGCACGACAGCGCGAGCTACGCTTGCGTACTTCTCGCCCCCCGGCACGTCCATTCTTCTACACGTGAATTACCGCCTACCAAGGCACAAGCCCAGATCCCAGAGCTCGCGATGTGACCTGCTCGGCTTCCAACCTGAGAGTGACTCCCCTCTCTAAGCGCCGCGACACCACGGCTCGCTCGCCTCGCTAGCGCCCCTGCCGCCGGCCGGCGGAACTCGACCCCCCCCCTCCCTCCAGGTCCCGCCCCTCCATGGCCAGTGGAGCGGAAGGTCCAGTGGGGAAGGGGAGGCTAAGGCACCGTCAACTGGGGCAATCCCTCTCTCATTAAGAGGCGGCCGAAGCCAGCCTCGAGGTTCATATCAAATAGGGGCAAACAGACACACTGCTCAGACCCCAACTCAAAACAAGAAAAACCCCACCACAGAAACTAAAGAAACTAAAACCCCAAAAAGAAACAAACCCAAGAAAATACGACCTAAAAGCAGTAGCATCCGTTCACAACAACTAATTAATTGAAGTCATTGTTGGAAGGTTAGCAGAGCAAGGTAAAGCAGTGGTACATTTGCCTCAAATTTGGGAGGATCTGGTTTTGATTCTGGGTTTGGTCATTCTGATGTTAGTTTTCCAGGGTTTTTTCAAAATCACCCCATGCAAGTTTGGGGATGGCTCCTTAATACTTGCCATGTCAAATTCAATAAGAAACTAGAACAATCACTACCACAGTTATTGCCAAAAAAATATTATTTATATTTTGTACAAAAGGAGAATGTGTTGATATATTTTTAAATGCTAGAAGTAATTTTGTATACTTGAATATTAATTGACTAACAGTGAATTAGTAAAGGAGCGTTATTAATTCAACCATAAATATAAATTTTGTGGGTATATTTTTATCAGTCAGAATGATTAAACTAATTACTATGTTTGTTTGAAACTTGTAATTCGTAACTGTGCAAGATATTGTTTTGGTAGTTAAATTTTTTATATCTATTCAATAATTGAACTGACAAAAAAGAATAGGTTGATGGTTCAAAACAGTTTCTTCAAAAATACTTGTTCCTTGGTCAAATTAAGAAATAATAATTTCAACTAAACAGATTGTAATTGCAACCTACTTATATCCTATATTTAATAATACGTTCCTGACATTTGTAATGTTTACATAAAACAATTTTATACGAGGACATAACAGCTGTTGCAAATAGCTACACAATGTAGTGATTTCACAGCTTTTCTTGAACTGTGTGTTTTTTCCTATTAATGTGGGATAAACAACACTTGAATTATATGTTGGTGGTTTGGTATAAAATGAGCAATCAAAACAGCCCTGATTAATTTCTACTTTCTACCAGTTTATAATCTTTCCACTGCATGTAAATATAAACATTGTCAAGTGATTTTATTTACATAGGCTTGTTTAGTGTCTACATCTACTTTACACTGTTCTGAAAAATTTTATCTACTATATCTTACTCATAAAGTACAGTGATGTTTAATAACTGCTATAATCAATAGTAGGCTTTATTTTATTTTATTTGCGACTTAGTTTTACAGTGGCGAAGTTAAGGTGTAATCACCTTGTCTTACACTTAACCACTGAAAAAATAAATAAATAAATAAAAATCAAAGACAACAGAACATTAAAACTCATTGAGAAATGAATAATGAGAGAAGTAAATATGATATTAAATTACAATAAGCTTAAGTATTACCATCTAGAACATAAATTATTCCTGATTAATATTAAATTGAGACATAATACAGAATTGTGTTTTAAGTACGGAATCTTTATATATGAACAGTTATGAAATAAATAGGAAAAATAGATAAACTGGATATATTAGACTATACAAAAAATAATAAAAGAACTAAAGCTATAATTTAACTAATAATCTCACAGGGAGACTCTGGGAAATATTAAAATATGTAGTATACTAAATGGGAACTTAAGTTATTACATTACTACATACTAAAACAATAGTATATTTTCAAGAACATAAGAAGTAAGCTACACTATCAACTAATACTGAGAATACACAATATTACATTTACTTTCACACACGCACATATGCACATACTCACATATACCCTAACATGCATACACACACACATATATAAGACACACACACATACACACGGGTCAACAAGTGTAAGTCTTGGTTATAACCTGTGAGTTAAAGTTTACATAATACTATGCATCTACTAGTTTATACGACATTCACTATTGCAGTTAACGAACCTTGTAAATGTGTGCACATTATATTTAAATTTGTAACTCATAACCGCCACTAAAAACTCAATGCAATACGTTATTCAAGATTTCAGGTTCTATTCAGTTGTACTGTCATGGATGATGACGATACACTTTACAGAAACAATAGATAATGTATTTTTAACTGTGTGACTCAGAAAAAAAATGCTGTTTCCAATTCTGTATACACAGGCTGGCAAATGTAAAAACATAACAATTTACTCACTATTATTGACTCTACATCAATTGCTAATGATATTCACAAAGTGTCATTTCTAATACCTTTGAGAGTGTTAAAGAAGCCTGTATTTACTGCACAACAAACAAACAAACTCAACTAACTACTCTTCCAAGTAAAGTGGTGAAAAGCCAACTGCGATGTCACCTCTTGGTGGAATTTTGTACTATGTCTGCAGCACGGAGCGCTAGAGGCAATGTGCTGATTACTGTTGATGTTCAGTGGCCTGGCTGCATCACTTTGTGCTGGCGGTAACTAAGTCAAACTATGAGGTCAGTGGGTACGTAAATAAGATCATATAAAATATAAGTTTTAAAAGTATATTTACTATAGAGAAGTCAAGTTAATCTGATTTAATTTCAGTCACGTATTTAAATTTGGAAATACAAAGAATTGCATTTGGTTATTCACTGCCAACCTTACACAGGAGTAAGGTAACGATTGCTAATGTTGAATTATATGCACTAATGGTTAGTGAATTTTTCCAAAGGTTAAATCTTACTACTCCGCACTCAAGTGCTCCTCCGGACTGAAAGCCTCAAGCAAACGTGTTACTTAGGTTCTGGCCATCTGCACAAAAGCCTTCTACTTCAATCAATCATGATTTGGTACGTGTCTACAAGAAAAACTGTGCCAGACACAAATTGTTTATTTTACTGGTAACAATGTAGTCATATTTTGTGTGTATATTGTCCTCTATTATCCTTTTCCTCACGGCTAGAGGTTTTTCCTTAGTGTGATTAGAAGCCATCTGCAAGGAGTTGTAATTATGCAGCCTTATCAGTGGATGGATATGTCGGGTGTCGTGTAGTTGTCGGTCAGCTTAGTTAGTGGCTGCCAAACAAATTCAAGAAGGTTGAGAAAGGAAATCAGGGAAGGGAAGTATGTTGAGAGGAAGGATTGGAAGGGGTTACGAGAGAGGTAGGAACCTGCTGCACTGCTATATAGTGACACTCTACGAACTACTTTGCCAGGCCATTCTGAAAGTTCAGTTATGGTAATCTCACTCTTAACAAAATCCTTGTGTGTTTCTTATGGAAAAAATAGTTTTTCTTTGGTCTGACATATTGACTGTGTGCACTATTTCATGTAGGGATGCACAGACATTGTCCACTGCTTTCTTTGAACTAGCTATACTTAGGGTATTGGCTACAAACAATTTTGACCCAGGAACGTACACTAACTTTAGATTGTATGTGCCAAGCTTAAGTTTAATGAACTGAAGCCCTTGGATTTAATTGTGTGCATGTATTTCTTCATTATTAGCAACAGTGGCTGATGGTCTGTTTGAATGATAATCTCACATCCATATTATGTATTGGTGGAACTTTCTGCAAGCAAAGACGATAGCCAAGAACTATTTGTCGAATTGCCCATAGTTTACTTCTGTTGAGGGGAGATACTTTAAAGTATGAAACACTGGTTGCTTTTA
The DNA here is from genome assembly GCA_003012365.1 of Medauroidea extradentata. Classification (NCBI taxonomy): domain Eukaryota; kingdom Metazoa; phylum Arthropoda; class Insecta; order Phasmatodea; family Phasmatidae; genus Medauroidea; species Medauroidea extradentata. Next base: position 6,618 of record PNEQ01118716.1, read on the forward strand.
AGGACACAACTATGCCTTTGCTACTGTCATTTTGGATAACAATTCCTTTGGCAACATTAAACATTTTCTGGAGTGGTTCCATGAGTACAGTAATACTGTCGTTAACTTGTCAGTTCATGCATCATGTACACTATGATCCTAAAAAAAATTCATTATCTTTCCGTAACAGGTGTCTCAGAGGGACAGTGACTTCAAAAAAATGTGGAATGAAATAGTTTCATAGTCCTAGAAAATGTGCAAGGTGAAGTTTACACTTTGAGGTGTTGTAGTTAAAATTTGTAGTAACTTTATCATCATCTGGACACTGGAAGTGTTACCTACATATTTTACTTTACTCTTTTTGTGTTTGAAGATATGCAGGTTAAATTTGACATATTTTCAGGCTATATCCAGCATCTCAAGCAATATTCTGTTATGAGTAGTTCATCTCCAGCAGAAATAAGTAGGTCATCAGTGTAAATCATAACACACAGTATGTATTTCACCATATGTCTAGGTGTTGTACTTTTGAAACATCTCTGACAAGATGTTCAGGCCAAATGGTAGTCTCCTGAAATGATAGCAACCAAAAATAGTTTCAAATGTACAGTATTGTGCACTTCGGTCATCACAGGTAATGTGCCAGAATGAGCCCATGAGGTCTAAGGCTTTAAATTATTGAGCATTGCCCAGCCTTGCAACTACCTCTCTTTTAGTGTGAATTTCAAAATACTCTTTGACTTTGACAACAGCCTTGCGTAAATCTGGGGTATCGAATTACTTTCTCGTAGAAAGGTTTGGCTTTTCGTCAATGACTATTCGTTTATCCACTCTGTTGGATATGCAGAATTGCTATGATGCCAAGTTGACATATCCTATCGAACTCAACTTATAATTTGTCCCTGAGTTTATTGGGAAGCCTTTTCCAGGAAGTTTGAATATAGCTATCCTTCATGTTAATTTTGTTTTTGTTTCAAAACTTACCAATGTCTGCAAAAACATTTTTTTAGGCATAAATGATGTTGGCTTGGCAGGTTCACATACTTCACCCACTGTATTCTTTACAAGAAGGTTAGATGGTCAGAAGTTGTAATACCCAGGATGTGTACTGAGCCCTCAACAACAATCACAAACTTGTCAATTGTACTGATGTTGCTATGAGACAGTATCAAGTCACAGCTACTTACATCTTTTATTTTAGAATTGTATGTAACAAGGGAAATTAAGCCTTCTTGTAGTTCACATCAGGTCCCATCTGGTACCCTTAGGTAAATGTTTTGAGAGGATCCTGATTCCAATTTTAATTGTACATGGACAGCATTTTCGACGAGACAGGTTCCTTTCCAACTCACTAGTGAAACACTTTTGCTGATGCATCACTATATTGGTGACGGGGTCGTGTTGGTCAAGGGGTCAGACTTCTCACCTAGATTATCTGGTTTCGATCCCCAGTGGGTCCAAGGCCGGGTTTTTCACATGCGGAAAATGTGGCGAGAGAAGTTGTTAGCCAGCTGGTTTTCTCAGGTAACTTACATTTCCTCCGCCTCTCTCATTTTGTTGGTTCTCCACATTCATCTCACTTCACCGCATTCGTTTCTTGGGTCGGCGGGTGACAGACTTAGCTCGGTAGTCGAGCAGCCGACCCAACCTTCACCCCGGCCTTCTCTCATACACACTGTGACCCAGCCAAAAGGCAGGGACACGTGATAGATTTCATTTCATTACTATTGGTGAAATAATCACAATAATATCTGTCATAGTCTAAATTACCTTCAAACTTTGTACTTCACTTTATTTGTGTTACAAAACAGTATGTAGGAATATGCCTGGTTTTAGTACAGCATGTGAGTACATTTAAGCAAAATTATTTTGCTGCTCGCAAGATGTACGCAACTTACCATGTGCTGGACATTGTAATGGATTTTTGACATTATTGTAGCCACACCATGTACAAAAATCTCCTCAATATTTTGTGACTTACTCAAATATTTGAATTATCGCTGAGCACTGACGTATTTGTATATTGCTTTGTTAGTGCTGATGCACTCAGAGTTTTCTTTGCTGTGTTAAGATTATCTGGGTGGCCTGAGCTGCTACAATCTCCACAGTTCAAAACTGTTGTGTTGTGTCTTCCAAGGAAACACTTTCTCTTGGGTTGGGCAGTCCAGTGTGCCAAACACAATAAGGTCTCGGAGTAGGTCTTTGGCATCTCGGAGATGCGGTAGCCGAATGGTCGGACCGTTCGCCTCTCATCAGGCGATCCGGGTTTCATTCCCGGCGAGGTTGGTCCCAGATTATCGCATGTGGGAATTGTGCCGGACGATGCCATTGGTCTGTGGGTTTTCTTGGAGATCTCCCGTTTCCTCCGTCCTTCATTCCGGGCATTGCTCCATACTCACCTCATGTTACACCTCACCAGCACTAAAGACCTAGTGCTGACTAAAATTTCTTCTTCACCTACTATGTTGAATAATACCACAATTTTGTTTGAATCCTACTGTGATATCATGTCTGTTGCTTCAAGGTAGATAATAAATGCTTTGTTGAATTTCTTTCCATTGTCGCTTGACTTACAGTGAAGTGACAATTTTTCAGGTTTATTAAACCCACCTGTCATGTTGTACTATGGCACACTACTAGCTAACACTATTCTATGTGAATGTTTATTTAAAATATTTTAAAAATAAAGCTGTTTGTGTGTGTACACTTAAGATACATCTATTTTTCATCCTCCGCAACTGTGCAATGTGTTACACTAAGTTCACTCCTCTTTTAAATATGTTATTGTTACCATACATTGCACATCATATACGGCAGCCAAATTCTCTATCTGTATCACATTCACCAACCTTCACAATATCACTACAGCCGTACCATAATGTACTTTTTTAAACTTCTAACTATGGTTCTGGTCATGGTATTTTCGCACGAAATTGAAAAGATGCATGGTGTTGTACATCAAAAAAAGAATTGCTTCATCCCACCAATGCAAACAATTTATTTGCATTGTTATCTGATTTGAATATTCCAAGAACTACTACAGTGAACTGTCTGTATATACAACTAGGTAACAAAAACGTAAGTCTTGACAGCTAGAACTAACAAATACTACTGTAGTGGGTCCCTCCCGCGTCTGCCTCGTTGTTGTTATTGGTGTCTAGACGTTCCTGTTCGTGGCGACAAAATGTAACGGGCCCTGCTCTGCGTCTGCGTCGTGTTGTTGTTTTCTTGACGATTATAATTGAGGTTATGATGTTCCTATTCGGGGCGGTCAGAATGTGACGGGTGCTTCTTCTATGTATGTTGTTTGTTTATATAGATGTTGGACGCAACTCTCCTCCGTTGCTATTACAAGTAGTTAGCCGGCAAAAAAAAAAAAAAACACAGCGAGCTGATGTAGAGGCGGTGCCTATTATATTGATGCCCGGATAGCAGTGAGGTTAATCAGCTACAGATGAATAAATAAATAAAAATCATAATATCGGCATTTTCTTTCTTTTATTTAACCGTTCCTTTGACGCAGTTTAACAGACACAGGCCATTAACATTGCGAGTGCTCGCCCAGAAATAGTTGAGGTGACTTTTCTGTCTACGGATTACGACTTGCTATTTCCCTCCGTAGTAGTACTTGGTCCGGCACTTTATCTACCCTAATTCCGACTACGTGGTTAGCAATACCTACTGCTGGTTACATTACTAGAAATAAAAAGGCAGTATGCCAAAAAAGAGAAACAAATAAAGACTGGTTTCTCCTAACGAATCCGTCCTCTAGGCTTCACAACCCCTCTGCCCCGTCCAACACGTCCTCTTCCTTCCGCCATGACGCCCCAACTAATAACAAAAAACTTAGCCTGCCATCTTTCTGCGACCGAGTCCAAGCTCCGACATATCACGACTCACTTTCCTGGGCGAACACCCGGACTTGCTCGGCCGAGCGGCGGAGGGATACATCCGGATCCAATGTGCCTAAAAAGCTGGTTAATTTACGTTTATAACCTAAAAATTGTATGTAACATAGATGCTGATAAATTTACAAAGCATTTTATTCCATACTACCAGCTAAATATTCTATGTTTATCAATCGGGGATGTGCGGTGTTCTCAATCTGTCGCGGATCACTACCTTTTTAGTGTTGTTGCACACGATACTACCACCCACGTCGGTCGAGAAACGCCCTGCAGAATCCCCGCATTCCAGCACGTCCGTGTTCGTGCCTACTAGCGAGTGACCTCTGACCTGCCTGCCAGATAAATCTATCTAAGCACTGGCTAGCTCCGAGCTTATTTGAAATTGTAAAAGCCAGCACTTCTCTGTACGTG
>PNEQ01118717.1:0-10914 GCA_003012365.1 Medauroidea extradentata
TCCTGTATACACTATGTCCTCAGCTACTTGTACATTGTCCGCTGCTACACTGAGTGTACAGGCTCGACTGCACAGTCCTGTATACACTATGTCCTCAGCTACTTGTACATTGTCCGCTGCTACACTGAGTGTACAGGCTCGACTGCACAGTCCTGTATACACTATGTCCTCAGCTACTTGTACATTGTCCGCTGCTACAGTGAGTGGTCAGTTGTGACATAGAATATTCAAGAATACAGAAGTGAAATAGCAGGTACGACGACAAACTCAGCTACACACACCAGTAAAATGGCTTCGTTGGCCAGCAATATGGCGGAAACAGCTAGCGCCAATTAGTGTAAGGTGGCAGCTAGGCTAATAGGAAACGTGCAATAACATGCAGGAACAAAACATACACGGGGCTGATATCTACAACCTCGGGCAACCAATAAGCGGCCAAGTTCACCCGCGTCACGTCATTTCACATCTGTATTACTTTTTAACGCCAGTTTACACCGAAAAAATAACAGTAACAATGTTACTTACAAAATGTTAGTTACAAAATGTTATCAACAAATCCTAAGCTATGGTACACTATTTTATAGCAATGTTCATAGCAAATGTGGTATTAGCATTGATGAAAGCACCAATGTTACTAACAAAGTTCTAAGAATGATGAACGGAAGTTAATAGCAATGTTAATGACAAAAATGCCTACAACATTATTAGTAACATTTGTTACCAACATCCTTTGTTCTAGACCGCCCTAGAATGGGTCGGGCAAATAATGTTATCAACATTGTTGGTGACAAATTTATTAACATGTTTCTAAAATTCATAACTTTTGTTGTTAGGAAATGTTATCAACAAAATGTTGGCAACAAATGTTATTAACATTTTTTATAAATATTAACAAAGTTAATAACAGAATGTTGGCAACAATGTTTATAACATGTTGTTATCAACATTTTTCAAGCATTTTTACAACATTGTTAATAACTTTGTTGAAAACACGTGTTATTAGTAGGGACAGGTAAATTTCGCGAATTCAATTACCTGTATGCTAGAATCAATTATCCTATACATATTAAAGCCCTAACAATTTGTCAACTAGCAGTTACTCAGTGGAACAGCAGACAATGAACGAATAGACGCAATGTTATCATTGGTGTAAACTGGCCTTTAGACTGTTAGCCTGTGCTTGTAACGTTGTGCAACAGACGAGGTAGCGCGGCAGAGTGAAGGTTTACATGCAGCTCTGCTATTGGCTCACAATCCTCAAGGAAACAGTCTCCCAGTCCCTCAAACAATTAACGTGCACATGAGTTTAACGTCGTGTCACATTCATTCGCAAAATTTACGGTGGTCTAAATATTTCGCACTATATTTCTAGCTTTTCTGTCGCGTGAGTACCCCAGGAGATTACATACACATTTGCGTTGTTCTACGGTATTTAGTTTGCAAACTGTTTCTTTAAACACTGTTCAGTCAAGTGCTATTTAAATGACTGAAGCTGCGCATGTCTTATATGAAACGTAATAGGCGTCCGGTCGCAATTTATTTTTTCGTACTATACATTTGTTTCGGAAACACATCCCTCATCAAATATCCATCTTTATTTGAGTGCCTTAAAAATATTTGTTTGTGGCTTACAGTTATTTCCAGGCAAGTCGCCGACAGGAAGCCTACAAGCTGGGTCATTGGCTTTCGTATAGAGTCGATGTAGCACTTGGTGTACGCGTTAGTTTCGTTCTTAAAACTCCTTTATTCTCGATCTTCCAGTGTCTCTGACTATCTTAAGCCAGTCACTTGGTGCAGGAATGTTGATAAGCGAGGTTGGTCTATCATAAAATATAATTTTGTATGTGAAACAGGAAGGGTGGAGATAAAGTGGAGTCGGAAAATCTTACGTTATCATTTGATTAATAATTAAGTTAGACCATATTTAGGTGAGTTTACGTGTACAATGACATAAAACTGTATCTACCATATATGCCGTTTAGAAATCGGGACAATGAAAAACTCGCAGGGGTACGAAGACTGAATTGTATGTCTTGTGGTTTAGCGTGGAAGTATGTCGGTACACACGCCTGGCACGTGTGTACATAGGACTGTGGAGTCAAGCCTGTCCCTAAGGATGGCAGCGAAACAAACTTGCCTACCGCGTAGAGAGAAGTTATTATGCTATCTCGTGCTCGGTGTAGGAATGTGTTGTAGTAAGAGATGACAGGACCACACTAGAGCTCGCTGGCCACGTGTAGATGTAGCAGTGTTTGTTGTTGGCTCGAGTACAACTGGGCGTCTTCCAGAGGCACATGCACTTCCATCTAGCACAGCGGCGACAACACTAGACCAGCAGACTAACCATCTGCCCTCGTTCCTCCACTTCTTGTCGTCAAGGTTCAACATCACCACTACAGCCACGAGCTTACACCACGTTGTTTCTATGTCTCTAGTGCACGTGGGTAGCTCTACTCCATAGTTACTGGCAGCGTGTGGCACGTACCTCATTTGACTGCACCAATCAGAATAACATTATTGTGAGTATGTACGTATATAATTTGCCAAGGCCAGTGAGAGTAAAATCATCCAACCACAGACGATGTAGCAGAGCTGCAGGTGTGCACATGACGCGTTGAAACCAAATGTTGCAAAAATCTTTTCGCCATAAAATCGTGGCTCTACTCATCAACTAATACACGGCTCTTCATATAGACACGCTGCCCATACCATGAAGCTGAATTGCAGATGTGCACTGAAAAAAACTGGGGTCCCTAGGTGGAGAGTACAAAATCATCTCGCCACAAAGTCGTGTCTCTACGCATGACGCTCTCGGATAGTCGAATAATATTTTATGATAATTTAAGTCTATAAAGTCAACAACACTTACCTCGTTGTTCGAACTCCCCCTCCCCCCTCCCTATTTCAACTAGTGAAATTAGGAACTTTATTTCGTACCTCGTAACTAGGAACAGTAAAATGATACTTCATTTAAAGAAGAGCTAGCATGGAAATGCACCTACATATTGGGCTACGAATACAGTTATATCGTAGTTAAGTAAACGCCGTCTATGGAACTTGGAGCTAGTAACACAGCTGGAAATATAATAGTTATTTATATAAAGTGTGATTTACAGCAAGAACGTTGACTGCTTGCTAGGTTGCAGTGTATTTTACACGGGATCCGACCTTCCCCTTGTATTTCGCATGTTCCCTTTCGACTGAGTCAATGTGTATTCAGATACGCTAGTGGTCAAAGTCTGTCTTTAGTCTGTAAACAGTTGAACCACGTCAAATAATAGCGAAGTTTGCTACACTGCCTTGTAGAGTATTTTAGCGCCAAAGATTTTCACGATTTTATACTATAACAAGCCTCTAAGTATTCAAAATCTTACAAAATAGTGACAAACGTGTCCTTCCTCGTTAAAAAATGTGACTAATAGTGAACTTTAACGTTGATAAAAAATATCAAAATAACACTATGTCTACTGCTGTAAACTAAACTTCCCTTTAAAAATTTTTCCTCAGTACCGTGGCAACGAAAATTGCAAGCAAAAGACTGTAAATTAATGCTCAGAAGCGACGGGGATAAAAAATGTGCTTAAAATGTGCATGGAACTTTGCATTACCACAACGAGCCAATCGCTGAACTACAGCGTGCAATATTTCTGTCGATCAGTTTGTACTACGGGTGACATTATAATCTTATTGGTATTTTTTCTTTCCAATGAAGCAAGGAAACTTGCATGGGAAATGCATGTCATAGCTAAGAGCTCTTTGGTGATGGAGAATAACTATGGACTCTTCGTAAACATTCTCACAGTTCTCTTCACTATAAAAGCAGCCTTTAAATGTCCTTTTACACAGGTATTTTTTCTTACAGACACCAATGCAGAGATGTATTCTGCTCTAACAGCAGTCTGTTATTTTTCTACAAAAATAAAAAAAAAAAAGCTCTGTATTTATAAGCGTATGCATGATATCCATAGGAAACAACAACCAAAAACATGACAAAAATGAAAAAGTGACTGTATAATGAAAAAAGTGACTTCCTGAGACATTTAGTGGAAAAGTGTCCGACCTTGAGGCCTGCTATAACTATTTATTGTATCTTGTCTGAGGAAAAACTGGCTGTTTACTGGAGCAGCAAACAACGTACAGTACAGTCAGTAGGAATCGGTAGTTTTCAAGGAAATATTATTGCATCGGCACGTTTCCATGTCTTTTGTGCAAACCTGTAGCTAATCACAGCCGTGCAGTGTCACAGTAAGCTTGTTCTGATTGGCTCAGTCAAATAAGAGACGGCTCTACACGAAGTCGCGCTGCCAATAACAGCGGAGCAGAGCTGCAGACAGCACGTACGGCTCTGACACAAAGTGATACAACGATATGTTCAGGAAAACTACTATAGGTTTGTTGCACATTATACTATAATTATGGTACACTTAGATAGTTTTATAGCATAATATACAATATTAATGATACACTTGAATAGGTTCATGTTACTTGTACTATAATTATTGTATACTTAAGTAGGATTGTGGCACATTGTGCCATAAATCTGGTATTTATTTCTACTATTTATAGTACACCTGGGTAATTTGCCTTAGGTACCTAAGTCCAGGTTAGGTTAAGTAAGGTTATGCTGCGATAGGTTAGGTTATGTTAGTTTACGTTAGGTTAGGTTAGAAGTAAGGTTATGTTAATTAATTTTATGTAAAGGTAGGTGGCTGTTACTGGTGGCAGACCTTCGTTAAGATGTACTGTAGTTTCGGTAATGTTCTGGTATGCATACCAGAATAGCAGAATATTGAACATGAATTCTGGTATGTTACAATCAAGAGACCATGTAACATTATTATGGTACCGTTGACAATTATTTAGCACATTTTACCATAATTATAGCACACTGTACCTTAATTACAGTATGTTTGAACAGGTTTTAGACTCATGGTACCATATTTTTGGTGCACTCAAAACAGTTTTATAACCCAATGTACTATAATAATGGTACACTTTAATACATTTATGGCATAATGTACTAAAATTATAGTACACTCGGATAGGTTCATGTTACACTTAGGTAGGTTTATGACACATTGTCCCATAACTGGTACCTTCACCCAAATATTTTTAATACGCCTTGTGATTTGCCTTGTTTCCCAAAAGTATATGTTAGGTTAAGTTAAGTATTGTTAAGTCTTGTTAACTTAGGTTAGTTTGAATTAGGTTTGGTTAAGTTATGTTAAGTTAGGTTAGTTTGAATTAGGTTAGATTTAGTTAGGTTAAGATAGTTTAGGTTAGATTAAGTTATATGAATTTCGGTTAGGTTGGGATAGGTGAGTTTAAATTAAGGTTTATTAGATGTTAGGCTAGTTTAGGTTATTTTATATTAGTTAAGTAACATTATGTTAATTTATTTAGGTTATGTTAAGTTATGTTAGGTTAATAGTTAAATGTATAAAGTTAAGAGTTGAATGTTAATAGTTAAGAGTTAAAAATTTAAGTTAGGCTAGGCAAGGTTATGTTAATTTAGGTTGTGTTAAGTTAATTATTGTTAATTTAAATTATGTTAAGATAGGTTAGGCGGCTGTTCGTTAAGTAGTACGGAAGTTTAAGTAAATTTCTGTTCTTTCTGGTATGCATACCATATTTCTAGTAAATTTAACCTGAATTCTACTGTATTTTAAAATTATAGCAAACCATGCATGCATTGTAAGTCGGAACAAACTTGGTAGGAACTATGATGGTTTTTAAAAAATAAACAGAATACTATTAATATGTTCTACTGTTAATGAATAGCCACTTTCCTGGCGCAAACTCGGCGTGTAGTGTCGGCGATAAGACAACGTGATCTAAGCAATAAATACGTCAAAGTCCATGATGAATGTGCCACAACTTCTGCAGTCGAGCTAAGTTTAGATGTTTATTAAAATATTTTCAAACACTAACTTTACTAAAGAAACAAATAAATTAAAACAATGTAGACGTAGATATTCTAGACTGAATCTCAATAATTTCTGAATATCGACTCTCTCTTGCAAATTTTTTTCAATGATCATAAGTAAGATGAGTGAAGTTATGTCGTCTGCATAAAACATGTTTTATACTATGACAAAATCACAGGAAAATGCAAATGATTCAAATGTAGTTACAACAGTATTCCTACTGAGCAGCGCTGTTTGTATGTTGATTACATTGATTGTGTGCACATCGACACTACTTTCACGATAGCCAATAACAAGTCATCGTCAGTACGACAGTCTAGGTTGTTTGTGTTATATTTTCACTTACATGCTCGATCTGGACTGTAGGGTAATGTACAGTTTCAAGGAAATATGAGCTAGAAACACAGATTAGCTGACCGATTATCACGTGACCATTGCACCGTGTCTCCAAGAATAGGAAGGGAGAGACTATGAAGGGTACATCTACAAAGGCCTTAACAGTTCTAGGAACAAGAAGGTGGTTTGAAACCAGATATGAATCGTACGCTGCCCTAGACCCGGGCGAAGCGCACCGATAGCTGTGACGTCACACGCCACCTTCCGAAGTACCGTTACTGGAAACAGTCGAGACAGCAATCTTCCTCCAGGTCTTGCTTTGATCAATGATGCTTATGTTCTGCGTGTTAAGATCCTGTCATATATTTTTAGATTTTGGGATGGAAATGAACAGATTTTATACTCACTATTTTATGAAGTAAATCTCGGGCGTTCTATCGCGTACAGCATAGTAACTTGAACATCGAAACTTAACACTTTTAATTAAGAATCTTTACATGCAACATTAATTAATTGTATTGGAAATTGAATGTTCTGCCATTTATGTTTTGATAGTTGTCAACGATGTCTACCACGAATATATCAAGTTCAGTTCTGGGCCCTTCTGGACACATGTGACCCTTGTCGAACGCCAGGGCCGCACACAGATTAATCTGCCCTTGTTTAGATTCAGAAGGTTCTGTAAATTCCGAAGGTCACTATTTTATTCTTCGTTTCTCATCAAACTTGAATATTGTGACAAAACTGTGGAACAATATATGTTGTGTTTCTGTCGACTGCGATGTAAGGAAGTGCTAAAATGTAGGAACTATAATTTTGAATCTGTCCCTCAACAAGTAACAGAACACCACTAATTGAGTAAAATAGCATAGATTCACATAGAAAGGTGTTCTGAGCTCCATGCCAAGCAAAGTGGCACTAGGAAGATATTCTGAACTTGCATTCAATGTGACTCAAGTTTCAATCCTGATCTGATCATCCTTGATGCTTTATTTTTATGTTCAGAGTGCCTGGATCTCTTGGTTTAATATCTAATACAGCCCTACTTATCTGTTTCAATATTTCATTGAGTGGAGACATATTCACTCGGCGAAATATTGTTTGCGCGAAGTACTAGCGAAAATACCCAGCCTGCACATAATCTCGCGAGCAATTTCAGTCCTCAGTGTTTTTATGAAAGTCCTGAATGACACAATATTCAATTTGGATTTCCCCTTACTGCGGATAGTTTCAAGAAATGCCACTATCCAGCAAAAGCAGCACATCCTAGACCAAATTTACGATTATTTCCGTAACTCAAGCTTTTTCACGAAACTATTAATGTTATCTTGTTGAAACAAACTTTAAGTTAAAATTATTAGTAGTGTGAAGTGTTGACTTGCTTTCCGTTATGCTAAGTGTAAAACTTTCAATCACTAGAGCAAATTATAATTTATTAGTTAAAGTGTTGCTCCCGATGAACTAAAATAATAATGAAGTTCTAAGTGACTATTTCTAACTATTCTTATAGCAACCATTCAGAGAGGTTTAATTTCTCTTGCAAACTAAATTATGTTGCGAAATTTGAATTAGGAAACCAGAATTTATTCAACTAGTATTGAAATATACCAAAATATAAGCACTTGTCAATGGTTTTATTGTAAATATATATGTTATTGCTTTAGTACGCAAATATTATTTTTTAAAGTTTAATGTCAGGGTTTCATCATCCATTTGATACTTGCATTATTAAAATCGGACAGTTACTTCTCACGATATAAATTTATGAATATTACGTGGTGTTTTCATGTACTGCTGGTTGCAGAGTATCCGGGAATCCATCTGAGACACAACCTTAATGAACAGGTGATTTAGGATAAAATGGGTATTTTTGAGTTTTTGACACCCTGGTTACTTGTTTCATTCCAGGTTATTTATAGTTCTTGCCACATTTAATGTAAACAAACCTTCCTTAAACAATCGAAGTGTATAAGATTGTATCGTCCTAGAAAGTTTACTTCTAAGGTCAGAGTAAAAATTAGTTTTTAATTATTGTTCTATACACGATGGTCTTCGAAAGTTCCACTTTGTCGCAAAGCACCAATAGAAACGTGTGGGAGAAGAAGGGTAGTTGTAGTTCGTATGGAAGGGGTTCACAGGTGTGTCGTGAGGGACACGCTGGGAGATGCGCGACTTCCGGGCCACCGCCATGTTGGAAGTATTTGTGGCGGAGTGTTATTGGCGCGTAAATCCTCGCCAGGAGGAGACTTGTTGAGTGTCGTGGTTGGCTCGCTACCAGCTCTTGCTACCGATACAAGTCTCCCAGCGAAGATGACAGTTATACGTGCAGGACTACACATACAACGTGTATATAAAACATACCGACAAACTTTAACAGGTTATTCCTGAGGTGGAAATAGAAAGTTAAATACAGGGAACCCATGGTCCAGGTCAAATAGGGAGGGCTGTAGACGTTTCAAAAATTTGAGGGAAAATTACACATTATTGTGATATTTTGAAAACGGCTTGCTTGACACAAACAGCTTTCTGGTTACCAATAAGTGTCACCGAAAGTAATAATAACGTGAGGGATTTGTACATATTACACGCCTCAGTCATGTTTAAATGGGGTGGCACCAACAGTGTTTTGCACGCATCGTGCTACAAGTCGACATGACAACGTGCACCAACGCTAAAACGACAGACATGGTTCTGCTGTACGGTGACATGGAAGGTAGTGAACGTGCTGCTGCATCACGAAAGAAGTTATTTTCCTTGTGAGGAAAACCCGTCAACAAACACACTCACGTACATTTTTTTTTCTTAAAAAATAAGGGTGGTGTCACCCCATTTACTGAGTTCGACCATAACATATCGACGGTGCAGAGCAGGCTGACAGGAGTTTATTCAAGATCTGTCAAATGTCTGTGAATGATGTCTGGTTAGGGATTACATTCACAGAGCTTCACACCTGTCGTGTCCTTCAGTAATCCTAAAAGCTCATTTTCACGCACACCAAAACGGTAAGGATGTTTTTGTCTTCTTTTTAGATACGAATATTTAGGCGCATAATATTCGAACAGGTATAGACACGTACAGCACATCTTTGTATGTAATATTATGTCATGAAATGGTATGGCCAGCATTGAGTGTCTGATAGAGACAAGTTGTAGAGAAGACTGCAGTACAGAAAGTGACTGCATCTAGAGTCTAGGGTGAGACATGATGCATGTATTATGTCGTCCTTATAGCTTCCACACTCCTAGACCTAGAATATGCCTAATACAGTCACCAAGTGGCCATATTTTATTACAGAAGCAACGTAAAATTCTACATTATTGAACCACTGGACCCTCGGAACCCCCTCCTCTTAAGGGCGTTGCACCGCAATATTCATCACCATGTTTTCATTGTTCATTTGTATACAAGATACTTTTTTTTTATTTAGGACACAAAATGTGACTTAATTTGGTTCTTATGATATTATTTTTTCTTTCATAGTTTTCTCGTATTAGCTTGTTAAAGTCAAAATTCGCATGTTACCGTTTTAAGGACTATATAAATAAAAACCAACTGACGACCAAACCGAAAAAATTCACAGTGGATAAAGACGTCGTAGGATACAATGTCAAGTACATAAAAACAAAGAATATTATTTTTGCATTTAAGTAAAAATGCTGAAACTTGAAATAAAAATTTGAAAAATACTATAATTATGTTTTAAAAATACAGTAATATTTTATTTTGTGATTGAACATAGATTAATTTGTAGCCTACAACATCGTTATTCACTGTGAATTTTTTTCAGTTTGGTAAGTGAGTTTGTTATGCTGTCGTCCTCAAAACGGAAACATGCAAATTTTGGCTTTCCTGAGTTTTTTTTCAGGGTAGTGCCAATAACTCAAATAATTTTTAACCAAAAGTTTTAAAAACATTTGAGTCAATATGCAATCACACGATGCACAATACTGCGGACGCGTTTTTTTTTAATAACGTACCATTCGCCAGCAAAAAAATAATTTTCTTCATTTTTGCTTATTTCCACGACGAAAAACGTGGTACTTTGGGTAATGAAATCTAAAAAACCGTTCAGTATAATTCTACAAAGAAATTCAGCTACAAATTATAACATATAAGTGTCAAAACTGTGCAGCGAAATTTTGATATGAGTATTAGGTAGCAATAAAAAAATATCTTCGAAATCACTGCAAAACTCCGTAACAAGGCCTTAACAAGCCATTACGCAAAAACTATACGAAAAAAAATTTATAAGAGGAATGTTTGGTCACATTTTTGTGTCTAAAGCAAGAAAGAAATAATCGGTACAAATATAAAAATAAAAATAAGGTGAAAATTGCGGTATACCTAGAGACATGAACTTTTCGCGAAAAGAATTTTACCCCACTTTGTTCCAGTGCCTTGTGTGCACGTCTGCAGTTCTGCTTTATAGATATTGGCAGCGTGCCTTTGAACTGTGACGTTTCTCATTCGACTGTACCAATCACAATACGGTTACTGTAACACCACACGTCTGTGATTTGCGTGTAAAACCCCACGACACACGAATGTCAAAACATCCAATCTCTGACCGTGAAGCAAGTCTGCAGACGTGCACACAAGTCACTGACACAAAGTGAGGCAAATTTCTTTTCGCGAAAAGTTCATGTCTCTA
>PNEQ01118718.1:0-10914 GCA_003012365.1 Medauroidea extradentata
TCACTGACGGTAAGGAAGTGTTTATAAAATTACAAATAATTATATATAACTTGATTAGTCCTGATATCATACTAGTGTGATACTTGCATGGAATTTAAAATACGGCATGTAACATTTCTAGTCTTGAGCGTATACAAATATTTTTCAGGAAACACACATTACATAACTTTCAAACAACGTGATGTTAAAACACACCAAATTGAAAAGTATACATTTCTTATAATACAACGTATGTGAGTAGTAGTTGTGTAGTTGTAAGTTCATTTACCTAATTATTTTATTTTTAATTTTGTAAACATGTCCCAAGAGCCATGGTCAAAACGGCGTCACATTTAGAGACTTTTAATTTAGTATAAAAGAAGAACGTCCATCTTCCAGTGATGAAACCTATTATTAACTAAGCGATATCGAAATTAAACACATTTCAGAGTGACATTTTATGCAAAAAATATAGGAAACATTGTCAGCTCCGCCTGACTTAGGTTCCCGAAAACAGTCGCACACAGAATGGTCATGATGGATTCTTAGAAATACTTCCGCCAGGTTGACAACCTCCTTCCCCTCTCCAAAACCCGTTCTCTCGTAGGGTGGCGAAGATCGCTTGCTGAGAAAACAACTCATCCTTCTTGTTTTCGCTGTGTACGTTTATTCCTCGCATCCCTTCTTTCCCTACCTGTCCTAGACTCCGTGTCGAGCTGGAAATTTTATCTGAGCAGTCCTCTTAAGTGAACGCCTTGTGTGGTAGTCTCGTAGTCCCTCGAAGTTACGCCACGTTCATGCAAATATACCATATAATTGCATGTCAATTCCGGTTACTGCAATTTCACCAGCATACCAACGCACTCGTTCATTATTGGGGTAACATCTAAACACAATATCGCCGTCACTACCATAATTCTGTGAGACGTACTAACCGCTCGCCCATTCTCTCTGCGAACCACGTGCATACGTCCCTGTTGGCTTCTGTTTCAAGACTCCACTTGTTTCCGTATGTTCCTGCCTTCGCAATAACATGTTCCTTGCTACGACGTCACACAACGCTCGCAGTGCACCTCTGTTCTTTTGTCTAAGTCTACTTCACTTCAGGTTTGCCAAATATACCCTTTAGAGGTTCGCCGGAATAATTGTGCGTTACGTAAATATAAATAAAACTATTATTTAACACTACACATTAAAATTACTTCCATAAACCTATCATACAACAATAATTAAAACTTGCTACGTAACCTAGTAACATTAGTAATAACAACTTACGGCAAAATTTACTAATAATTTACTGAGACAAACGGGGAAGAAGGAATAAAAACCATACAAAAAATTCCATTTGTCTCAAACTTTGGGTGGAATTGAATTTTAAAAACATAAAATCGCCTTCGGTGTGCTATAAAACCTCCAAATATTTGCAACAAAGAAATTACATCATTATAATCTTTAATGAACGAATTTCTACCGAGATGTGACAATATTATTAAAGTAGGAGATATCAACATTAATATACTATAATGTGGTGACGCAGGAGCGACAGTTTTAACATGTATTCTTAAAAGCTATGATCTTAAATTACTGGTAACTGCACCAACGAGATGAACTCCACCACAAGAAACCCGTTTGATCTTGTAATAATTACGATATATTCTAGTAAAGTATTTAGCTCTGGACAGTGCGAACTCCGAGGTTTTACTGACCGCAGTCACATTTACGTGGTATACGACATACCTAGCACACTGTCAAGCTACAAGTTAAAGTTTTTTGTGGTTATAGTATATTAAAAACCATTGTATTTGTATACGCTGTTAGTTGTGCTGACTTGGAGGATGTTACTAAAGTACCTAATATAGACCAAAAAGTAGCACACTTCAAAAACATCGTGACAAACATTTTTCACAACGTACAATCATAACAAAACGCATTCGAGTTCCGTGGGCCACACACAAGGTTCACTTAAAAATAAAGGAGAGGAACAAAGTTAAAAAATTGTTCATTAGAACAAGAAGCGAACATAATTTTGAGATATGTAAACATTGAAAAAAAAAGTAAAATACGTAGCACGTAAAACAAACAAAACTATTTCTCATAGGCACGTAAAAATAACCCTAAGCAGCTATGACAGGATTTAAAATCAGTTCAAGTCGTTAGCCGGGACCAAAAAACAATGCCCGAAAATATTTTTGTTCGGGAAGAGTTTAACAATTACTTTGTATCATACATTCAAAACAATAACGAAACGGTCAAGTGTGATGGTCACTAAAACATTGAACCGGGCATACTTACCTTTATGAGCGGGAACGAAAATATAATTTATGAAACCATAAATACCATTAATACAAACTACATAAGTGTTTATTTGCATTTTCTTGGCTTGTGGGTGTGAGCCGCGTCGAGGCGGTTCACACCCACAAGCCAAGAAAATGCAGACAACGGCCGCGAAAGCCTGCGATCTATTTTACATAGGTGTTGAGAATATGGATACGAAAATATTGAAAATGTTTACTTCATATTGTTTACCACCAACATGCGACATAATTAATATGCCAATCAGAGACTCAGTCATTCCTAATTAATGGAAAAAATCTAAAACAATACCACTTCCAAAATTAGATATCCCAACAGAAATGAATCACATATGTCCGATAAGTATTTCCCGACAATGTCTAAAATATTAGAAAAAGTAATCCACACACAACTTGCCTTTCACCCTGAAATTAAAATTTACTCTACACTTGGCTGTCGGAGTTTCACCCGCGCAAAATTGCGTACACTGCTCTAGCTGATACTGCACATAGAACTATGGATGAGGGCAAAATTACTTCATGATTTTCTTTGACTTTACAATAGCTTTTGATTTTGTTTACCTACAAAATTATTATAAATACTCGCCGCCTCAGAATTGTCTCCCGCCTCTTACGAAATGACTTAGCTTCGTGTGTAGTATATGTGTACAGAGTTTGGTGAAGTTTTGGAAAATATTTTAAAGATGTGTGATACTATGCTAAAAATATAAAAATTACTGATATTTTAATACATAAACAGAGGACGAACGAAATTCATATTATTATATTCAGTTTTGTACGTAGTATATGTGTACCCAGTTTCTTGAAGATCTATAAAATATTTCTTCAGTTATGTAAAACTATGGTCAAAATATAAAAATGGCTGCCGTTTTGAAAATATTAACACAGGATGAACTAAATAAACCTTCAACTCTTCTTTGTATGTAGTATGTGTATATCACGTTTATTGAATTTCTGAAAAATATTTCCTATGATATGTGACACTATGCTAAAATATTAAACACGCTGCCCTTTTCAAAATATGCATACATGATGAAAGAAATACACGATATTCAAGTGTGTGTGCGTCCTAAACACTTTTGAACCAGTGGGCCGAATCCCTTCAAACTTTGTAAACTTATAGTTCTTTGTGATCAGACTTGATTTTTTTTTACATTTTGTTTACGCCATGTTCATATTTTCGAAATGGCCGCCATTTTAAAAATTTTCGATCAAGCTAGATATCTTCGATCAAGCTAGATATCTGAGGAACTTTTATACTTCACCCAACTTGGTACACATATACTACATACAAATATGACTTGAATCATGAGTATTTTGTTCATCCTGTGTGCATATTCTCAACATGGGAGCCATTTTAATTTTTTTGGTGTAGTATCATATATCTTAGGAAATATTTTTCATAACTTCACCAAACTTGGTACACATAAACTACATACAAAGTTGACTTCACTTTTGTGTAATTCGTTCATCTTTTGTGCATATTTTTGAAGTGCCGACCATTTATATATTTTTAGTATAATATCATTTGTGTTAGGAAATATTTTTCAGAATTTCCCAAACTTTGTATAAATATACTACATACAAAGCTGACTTGAATATTGTGTGTTTCGTTAATCCTGTGTGCCTTTTTTTTCAAAATGGGGTACATCATAATATATTTAGTATAGTATAATATATTTTATGAAATATTTTTCAGAATTCCACCAAACTTGGTACACATATAATACATAAAAAGCTCACATAAATTATTATGCATATCGTTCATTCTATTTTTTATATTTTCAAAATGACGGCCATCTTTATATTTTATAGCACTGTAATACATATCTTAGGATATATATATATATATATTTTTTTTTTCTGAATTTTATCACTTGGTTCACATATACAGCATACAAACCTGACTTGAATTTTGTATATTTCGTTTATCCATTTGTAATATTTTGAAAATGGTGGGTATTTTTATATGTCTTAATGATTGGAAGACATCCCAGAAATATTTTCCCCTCATTTACTAAACAGGTTACTCGCATATTTCTTAGCAAGCTGACTTATTTTTAGTACATATCGTGTATGATACTTCCAATTTAATATTATCAGTTAATATTCCTAGAATATGTAAACTGTTTTAACTTTAATGGATAATTTACACCCACTTTTAGAAAAGTAGGATTGTCAGTTATGCTGGCAATTTCTTGTTAATAATAGCTGCGGACTTTCATCTGTTTGAATAAAACTCTTGTTAATGTCTGACCAATTTGCTGATCTATTGTGTTGAAGTTTTTTTCGATTATATTATTAAAAAGTATTTTTTTATGTTTTTATCCTTAACTGTATTTTTGTTTGAATTTAATAGGCCAACGTCTCATTTAGTAAAAAAATAATATAATGATAGTACTATCTGCAATGTAGCATCAGTTTTATTTTTTTATAAAGATCTTAATTAATTTTCGTAATGAAGGCACATTTATTTGTAATCGTAATATTTAGTTTGTAAAACAGCCTGTGGCTGAATATGTCGTGAACAAAAAATTAAAATAAATAAAATAAATAAATTGTATTGAACAGTGCTAGAATTTGGTATTTTAGATGACTCTTCATACACTATATATGTACTGTGTGCATCTGTACCGACGATATTCTTGAAGTGATTCCTTGCGCAACGTTTTGTAAAAAAGATAAGAAACCCACCACGTAAACAGTAAAGTAAGGAAGATATGTGATCTTGAAAATAGAATTTTCAAATTGTAATATCGTGTATAGAGAAAGAAAGTAACGACCTATTGGCAAAACACATACAGATCATTCAGCACAATGATGCAATTATTTTTGACTGGCCAGACGGTCAACAACGAGACTCGTATCAGGCATTGTTCAAACCTTAATCAAATCCGCAGTATTCAACTACTGAAGAACCCAATATACTTCACAAATTGTAAAGATTATTTTACAGTACTCCAGCAAAGCGTCTGTGATATAAAGTACTGTCCTGTGTTTTACTCAGAAGCTATCTGGACAAAGTTACACGACAACACTTCAACATGGCCGACTGTGACATTAAGTACTGTCATGTGTTTTAATCAGAAACTATCTGAACAATTATACCACAAGGCTTCCACATGGCTGACTGCGATATGAAGTACTGTCCTGTGTTTTACTCAGAAGCTATTTAGAAAAAAGTTATACATCGTCTTCAACATGGCGGAATGTGATAAGAAGTACTGTCATGTGTTTTACTCAGAAGTTGTCTGGACAAAATTATACCACAAAGGTTCAACATGGTGGATTGTGATATGAAGAACTGTCCTGTGTTTTACTAAGAAGCTATCTGGACAAAGTTATACCACAACGCTTACTCGTGGTGAACTGTGATGTGAGCGTCCAGTCGAAATAGCATTTAACCTAGAACTAATTGTAATATAATTTATGTAAACGGTTTCTGACTGTAAAAGACACGATAAAATCGATGGAGAACAGTCCACTACTTTACGGGCGCGCAATAATACAGTATGACCGCCATTCCAATATCACTACCATCTGTAAACCACTCGTTGACAATTTTGCTTCTGCACAATTTGTTATTTCGTATATCCTAATATACGCTCCTAAATTGAATTACCTTTCAAACGCCATGTAAAACTTATATGTACGATGATTCAGTCACAACCTGTACACAAATACATTTTTAAAGTTGAAAAAATTGACTCTTTTTAACACTATTCATTTTCAATGCCAGTATTGTTACTGCTGAAAGAAGTATCCTTGTAGAAAATAATTTTGTTATTTAATATCGTTGATATGAAATAATATCACCTCTAATTTAATGCTAAATTTTTAAGTATACAACAATTTAAATTTATAGATAAATTATTCCCATCGGTCCTTCGTCATTATTTAACTTATTCTTTTTTAGGTTATGCAGAAAGAATATAAGCTGATTGACTTACTTCAAACTATGATATATGTTGCGAAATTTGATTTTTTAGTTTGTTATGTGTACTATTAAGAGTTTCATGCGTGTGTTTAAGGGATTATGAAGAGTTGCTGATTGGCACAATTTAAAATGGATGAAGTCAAATCCTTTGTTTGTGACAAAGTTACCCATGAATATGATGATGTCTCTACGCTGACAGAAAAAAAGTGCAAAGAACGTAAAATATCACAATTTAAAGTAAGTGTCGGGCAGCGTGTGCATAAGAAATGTAGGGCAAGATTTTTGAACCTGAAATCGCCATTCCATGAAACTGACTTACCATATGGTGATTGTCTAGTATTAAGATCATCTGAGTCATCGTTTGAATATCGGAAGTACTGTTTTTTTTCTGTGCTGTTGAAATTACTCCGTACTGTCTGTTATCAAGTTCGCACAGCAAACCTTCAGTCATCAATTTTATCCAAATGCGATGAGCGGGGTGGTGAATGGGCAGAAAGGGCGAAACGACGCATTATGGGTGTTTCTGATCTGCATGCTGTAGATGCTTGTTACCACAAACAGTGTATGGCAAACTTTCGGAATGGCAAAGAAACTCTTAGCCAATTCAGTAGCATAACTCCTGGTACATCAGGTCGCCCAGAGGACAAAGTACGTCATGCTACGTTTTTGCTAGTGGCAAAATACATTGAAGAGAATGATGAAGAACAAACAACTACAGTTGACCTAGTTAATAAAATGAGGGAATATATGCCCCAAGACAGCGTTTGTGAACCTTACAACGCTAAGTTCATGAAGATAAAGATAACATCACATTTTCGAGAAGTCATTATCGTTGATGCAATAGGTGACACAAATGATGTAACATTTAAAACTACAGCTGCTTGCAAACTGAAATATTATCACAGTAATAGTTATGAAAATGTTGACGAAGATAAGATAAGTATAATTATAGCAGCTGCTGAAATAATATGTAATGAAATCGAGGATGTTACAATTGAACCAGACACGTACACTACTATTGAAGATACAGGTAATGTTGAGAGAAATGTAAACTATCTAACAGAAAGTTTAAAAATTCTAGTGACATCCCTTGTCACTGGGAAAAGCAATGAGAGAAAAATTGCTGCAATAGGGCAGGCAATTAAGCAAGCTGTGTGGCATCGTGTCTTGATGGCACCACTGCATTTATGACTAGGAGTCCATTTGCACAACAACACAAATTCCCGTTTTCTTGTTGATTCAGTGAATCATACGGGATTCTCTTGTTCGTATTCAGAAGTACAACGTTTTCAACGTTCAACAGCTGCATCAACCGGTACTAGCACACCAGAATATTTCCCTGGAAGATTTGTGCAGTATGTATATGATAACATAGACCACAATATCAACTCCATTGATGGTAATGGAACATTTCATGGAATGGGTATATTTGCCACAGTCACCCCAGCAGTAAAAACAGATAGTGTCATAAGAAAACAAAATGTCTCATTTGAAGAACTAAAGAAACTTGGAAAAATCACCATGAAAAAAAAAATTGTACCCTTCACAAGCTAGTGCGTTGCAGCTCTTGAAATATGCATCAATCAAAGAAATCCAATATAATGACCCCTCTGCCAGCCTGGACATCTTATGGAACATTTCGCATCTTCTGAGGCCATCAGTTCCTGGCTGGCAAGACTTGTGTCAGCAAATTCACGAAGGTGAGCACCCTGGAATCGCTACTGTACTCTTCCTTCCAATGATCAATATGGATCCCGCAAACGAAACATGTACTTTATCAACTTATTATTTTTTTTTTGTTACTGATCATGCGAAGAGGTACGGCCACACACCAGTACTTACATTCGACCAGCCCATTTTTCCAAAGCACTTGGAACCAATGAACCAGCAAACAGTCCTCTTAAGTAAATTGTGCTTAGACTTGGAGGCTTGCGCACCATCATGAGCTTTCTAGGTTGCATTGGCTTCCTTATGACTGGAACTGGACTGCATGATATTCTAGAAATAATATATGCAAATAATGCTGCAAAGCACATACTTTCAGGTAAAGCTATAGCAAGAGTGATTCGTGGTCATCTAATTATATATTCTGCACTCAGCACATTTCCAGCAAAACATGTACTATTTGCAGGAGAAGGGGCTGCTTGTTTTGATCTAACGGCAGTTAGTTCTTTGTTAGATAAACTGTTGAATGGAGAAACAACTCTATGGACGGGCTTCCTTCTGCTGTCATGGAGCCATTGTTTCCAAGCTGGCAAGTTAAAAAAATCCTAAAATCGTATAGAACTCCACGCTTATAGTTACAGTACATGCACATGGTTGACATCTTGAGAAACTTCATTAAGGTTGAACGAACTGGAAACTGGCAGTTCCATCTCGTATCTGTGAAAGAAATGCTCCCATTTTTTTGCTGCCAGTAGTCTTAATCTGTATGTCTCATCAGCGCGCTTGTACCTGCAAGCGATGGCAGAACTTGAAAGTACAGCTCCTGAAATATACAGCTAATTCAGCAATGGACTACACGTGGTTCTAAGAAGTGACAGATATTGGGGAGACCTGTCAAGAGATCTTATTATAGAGCAGATTATAATGAAAAATATCAAAGGATGTGATAGTCTGACACATGGCCGTGGCATGACTGAAAACCAGCAACTTCTGTGGACCATGTCACATACTTTATGTGCTCAAATGAATAACTCCAAGCAAGAATTTTCTGGAGTGAAACGTATAGAAAGCGAACAACATATTACCATGACAACTGCAAGAATTGCAAGGGATAATACAGATATAAAGAAAGTTTTAGAATTTATAGAGCACCTAAATATTTTCAAAAAAAGACAACAGTCTTCGAAATGTAATAAGAGGGTGTTACACATGTAAACGAAATTAATCCTAACATAGCTGAAGAAATTGGGTAAAATATCCTGGATGAAATGACGGATAGTCAGGTTACTGAATTTATATTCAAAAGAAGGAAACAGGTGAAACCCATGAAAACTGTCCATGCTGTTCAAGGAAAAAATAACTCGTTTGTTATAGAACCAGAACTATTGTTTCAGCGCCTGTTGCTTTGTGCTCAGACATATGCTCTAAACCTTCATGAACTGTTTTCATATGAACTGTGCACATATCCAGCTTCAGTTTGATAAACAAGGTCTAATGATAGAATCAAGTAAGTCTCAGCTGGCTTCATACATACGAGACATTGATATTATTGACGAGGGTGTGCTGATGTCTGGTTACAGTGTATTACATGATTGATGGCGGATTCTTACTGCATCGCTTACCATGGAGTCAGAAAGAAACATTTGAAGATATTTTACAGCCTATGTAAAATATGTTCAGGATAAATATGATAAGGCAACTATTGTATTCGATTGTTAAAAAGAAGAGTTATATACTAAAGCTGAAGCTCATAAAAGGCGGACGAAAGGTGTGATAGGACCAAAAGTAAATTTTTTGCCTTCAACCACTGCTACTTTGAAGAAGGATCTTTTTCTTGCTAACACTGAGAACAAACAAATGTTCATCAATTAACTCTCTGAAGCGCTGAGGGCAGCAGGCTGTATCACAAACCATGCAATAGGCGATGCAGATGTGCTTATTGTCCAAAAAGGCATAATTTCAGCTGAAAATTTTGCTACAGCCATTGTTGGGGAAGACGCAGATCTTCTTGTTCTCCTGCTTCATCACGTGAACATGGAATGTTGTGATATTTTCTTGTGTCCTGAACCAAAAAAGAGCTCTACACGTGTAACTTTATACAGCATAAAATCTTTGAGACAAAAGTTAGGGTTTGATGTTTGTTCAAATATACTTTCTGCCCATACATTACTTGGCTGTGATACTACATCTAAACTATTTTCAACAAGAACAAGTGAACCATCAAATTACTGAAGAAAAGTGAGACCTTCAGTGCCCAAGCTGCCATCTCCAAAGCTCCAGGAAGACTTCGCTCTGCTATTGAAGATGCTGGGCATGATAGTGTAGCACAACTGTATGGAGGTAGTAAAGGTGAATCACTTAGTCAAATTCGGCTTAGAACATTCACTGAAAAAGCTTCAAAGTCAAGTAAAACCAGAAGTGTTACCACCCACAGAATATGCCTGACAGTTTCACAGCCTATGGATGTATCACCAAGTGCATCAGTGGATGGGAAACAACATGAACCCACTTAATTTGGTGGGGGAGGGGGAGGAAATTACTTAATGGAGGGTTGCAACCAGTAAAAATGTCTCAAGCTTCTGCACCCGAACATAATATGCTGAAATACGTTAAATGTAGTTGCAGTAAAAGTCAATGTGTAACATTGTAATGCTCATGTAAAAAACAGGGATGTTGTGCACAAGTGTATGAAATGGGCAAAATTTCAATGTTTTTAAATTATATGTTTTTAAATTAAGATATATGTGTAGCATAAAGACTGAACTGAAAAAGTGTGTTGTTGGTAAGCCTCTAGAGAGGGTCGAGGTGAAGTCAGCACTAGGCAGGACAGGAAAAATATTAGCTCTGCGAGGGGCCAAGAAAAAAGTGTCGCCGAGGCTTGTCGCATCCCCAGGGAGTCTCAAAATGAGTGAAAGAAGGGTTGTTTCCTTGTTCAGAGAAACTTCGCTGGTGGCCCAGCCATGCTCCCGCAGTGTAACCCCTTCCCCTTTTAAATCACTCTGAGAGACAGCGAAAAATTTG
>PNEQ01118719.1:0-10914 GCA_003012365.1 Medauroidea extradentata
CTTTTTAAGTAATTACTGTATCAAAGTGTGAGTAGGAGAGAGCGCTGGGGAAGAGTTACGGCCAAGGGTCAGTGGTGTAAGGCTAATGTAACCTGAGCACGTGGTCGATTAAAAGTGGGAAACGTAAGACCTCTCGTATTTATTTCGAGTCGTAGTTAGCTTCCTATTGCAGAGTGCACGGCGTGCTCCTGGCCTACAGAGAGCGGAAGATCAACGGTCGCAGCGACACCAACCTGAGGGGAAGCTTCACGGGCCCTAGACGCCCTGAGACCTCGTGCCTCCCCGACTCGGCCGGGGCAATAGCTGAGTGGCGCCCACTTCCTTAACATCTACGTAAATTACCGCCCCTCAGGGAACACACGGTGTCAATATGTTTAGAACTAATGTTTTCTTTTCTGTTAAAACTGTTGTGAAAATGTATTGCTGTTATTTTACTACTGGTTACCATGTCTAAAAGAACTCTTATGGGTAGTTTTTAACTAAATCCGTCAAGAAACAGAAATGTCAAGAAACGCACAACATACAGACAAACTGACAAAACTATTTCATCTAAAGATAAACTTTCGACTGGTAACGAAAAATGTAGCTTGTTTTCAGTAGATGATGTGTATTTTCCTCCCCCATGTAATTAATCCTCTATTTATTTTACGATTTTGCGAAGGAGAAGTTGTATTGCCAACACTAACAGTGTGTCAGTATTACATAATAAAGTATACTGTATTTAAGGTTCTAATACATTTTTGCCTGTCTAATTTAAGGTCATAATCATTTTACTAATCACGGTTGGAAATTGAGGAAAAATAATTTTAACATAAATATTAAATTCTTAAGAATTTGTATTTTCGCACGCACCGCGCACAGTGTGCCGCACGAACTACTAGCGCATCACTAGTCGTGCACGAGAGCATCTAGTCTTGTATTGTCAGCTCTTGTTATCTGCTTTGTTATGCAATGTGCCAAGTGTGCGCGGTAATAAATAGTATGATGCGGTATGGGCGGGAGAGGCAAAGAAGCAATGCTGTGTCGAATGTGCGGGCGGCAGCAGTACTTATCTCTTATACATATTGTCGCTCACCGCACACTTCCAAAACAAAATTATTTTATATCTCCTACGGGCCAGGTCGCCTGCTCGCAAACTGACGCCACGCAGCGCACACACACACGTGTATTTAATTACATTGTCTTCTTTGTTCGTTTGTCACCCTCATGTAGGGCACGGCCTTGAAGTGCATGTACAGTGTGCAATTTTACAAAGATTCTGTGGCCTGCAGCGTAATATATCCTAAAAAGAAAGACTGTAGTGATCCTTCAAAACCAGAGAGAGATCGCTAAGTTCTTAGTTCGACTGACAAAATTTAAATGCCACATGTCTGTTGCAAAAGTTGGCCGCAGGTACGGTGGAAAAAACCGAACATATCATTCGTACATCATGAAATAAAGCACGAAAAATAAGCTCTTCACCGAAAACGGCAGTAAATATCGCACCAAGTTAATTTTAATGTAATAAGTGATGCTGTATTAAAATGAAAACCGGTAAACCATCCTTATCCATGTTTACAGAGCTGTAAATTTTTCATTTATGTGTGGGAAAAAATATTGCGCTCAGTCTATTTTAGTGTAATCAGCGATGCGTATTAAAATCGAAACTGCTAATATCCTTAAGGCGGCCACCTGGTGAAGGGTGTGCTTGTGCGTGTGAGGTGAAAATTGATGAGGCGCTACGAGCGACGTCGGCCGGCATATGTATTGTAATATCGCCTCTACGACCAGAGTTGTAAACGTCCGCGCAGTGTTCCCGCCATAACGATTTTACTGTAATACTTGAAGCGGTGACCCTATAATTTTATTGAACGCGTCACTGTAGAGAAGTCTAATGTACTTGTAGATCTCAATTTTGTACAAATCCATTACATTTATCTTGAGAAACAACCGCGTGAAAAAGTCGATTTTAACCAAGTTTGGGGGCTATAAAATATTTCCAATGTACGTGGTGTCTTCTCGTCAAGCGTGGGACACTGGCTCTTGTCGCTACGCTGTTTCCATGCATCAAAGGTGGAAATTCGACACCAGCGAAGACTCCACTTAATTACGGTCAAATATTTTATGTTTGTAATCATATTATTTTTTGTAATTTATATGCATGTCATACAAGCAAAAAATATATACAGACAATCACAAAATATTCACACCTTATGTAGTAGTAGTAGTTATGATTGTTCCACTGTTATTTATATGTTTGGTTGACACAGATAAAGTAAGCATTACACACGAGAAATAGTGTTATCAAATATAATTCTATAAACTCTTGTGGCGACACTCCCTCTTTGCACAGCGCAGTCCTTGGCAGTGTAGGGTGGAGAGATAGCGTGGCGCGGTAGACAGTGCCGTGATGCGACATCAGCAGACCACCTGGCTCGCCGCACGCTGTTGCCAAGTCTTTGTGTCCTCGCAGTGCGGCTGCCACTGTATCTAACGCGCCGCATTGCACACGTGATGTAGTATTTTTACGATATTTAAATGTTGTGGGACACTCTATGAAAGTATTAAAGATCTGTACCTCCAAAAATATAGTTGGTTTGTTTCACTAACGCTTGACCCAGCATCTCTTGCATCTCCCTGGAGTTGGAATAATGTTGACCCAGGTCAGAGGGAGTTGTACTCTAAAAGGGCAAAGGAAAACGCTTTAGTGCGTGTGTGCATTTCTTTTTGTGATGGCCGAACTAGCAGAAGTTATCAGAAATATAACAGAGAATGAAGAGTCCTCATGTACGAAATAAATAATTACATTCTGCTGTAAATAACACCATTCCTTCATCATCGGCTATAATATTTCCATCACTGTCCAATGTCGTGTGGAATAATAAGTTATTCTCATTCATATCACTACGAACGTTAACAGATCACGATGTAGCAGACTGGCGCGAAAACGTCTAGCAGACGATTTGCCCCCACAACTTTACCTCGCGAGGTGGAGCGGCGGGAGCGTGACCTACTTGACCTGGAGGCGTTTGCCCTGGCGAGTAAAACGGACCCCCACCATATTGTTTCCGGTGAGTAAAACGCCTAGGAGTGCCTCAGGATCTGAAAGAACACAAAGTAGTACGTGGATTTAGGGGTTAAAATATTTTTATATAAAATGCATATGGTGGTTTATGTAGGTTATTAAGGTGTCTTGAATATACGCGGTTTTCTTATCCACGGATTTTCTGGAACAAAATACCGCGGATAAGGCAGGCCGACTGTACTAATATCGTCGAAGACGAAGTAATGTAATACACATAGTGGAAAAATGCATTTTTTAATGGGCCTTGCAATTTGTTCATCATGTGTCCTCCAGTACATAGGGCGAAGATTGATACAACATAAGTTATGATGCATACATTAAAATCGTCTTTGTAAATTTTTGTAGGAATGTTCAAATTAATCTCGTTCTTTTTTCTTCTGCTTCTCTTTCCTGTTTTCTGTTTCAGATATCCAAAACAAAGAATTTATAGAGTTGGTGTACAGAAGGAGCTGACGACGATTCAACATGAATTCATAAACCTTATGAGATAGCAGTGTTTAATTGTTGTACATGTATAAGTTTTATATTTACTATGTAATCCTCATGACTTGTCCAATATCTTTGTACTATTATGTATTGAAAATATCTTACGGATGCAATAAAACAAACAAACAATGTACTAGTTTCACAATAGGCTACATTAGTCAGAGGAAATTCAGTTAGGTAAGCCTAAACAACTAACATTAGAGGCTGGCTAAATTTTTCGTATGAAACATTTTAACATCTTGTTCATTGTAGGTGCTTCTTTTTTGTGGGTTTGTTAGCTTACACCAGGGACATCATTTGGGGCTACAGGAGGGGGGGGGGGGGGCAAATGCCCCCCTCCCCTGGATTTGGAATTTTTGTGTATAAATATATTTTTTGTATTTTTAAATGTAAATAATGCTAACTTAAGGACATAAAACTTAAGTTTTATTATTAAAGTATCTAATTTATACATGCTTAATTATTAAAAAAGATAAAACAAGGTCACTGTCGTCAGAAAACAAAATCTTGCCCCCCCCCCTCACCTCTGGAAAAACCTGAAAGGACGCCTCTGGCTTACACGGGCATGATTTTGAAAACGTGTGCTACTAAAGGTTAATATAATGGTTCATACAATGTTTGTGGCATGCATTTTAGTACCCCATAATTTGTAGCGACCTTACCCCATGATTATTAATGTCACTGTCTCCACCTTTTTTAGTGGTCCTACCCCACTATTATCTGGCCACCTATCCTACATATTTCTGTAGGCCTACCTTTGTTCTAAGATTTTAATGTCCTTGCCCCACATTTTTAGTGGTCGTACCCTACATATTTCTGCACCTCTGCTCTATGATTTTAGTGTCCCTACCTACAATTTTTAGTTGTCCTACCCTATATATTTGTGTACCTATGCTCCATGATTTTTAATGTCTCTGTCTCACATTTTTGTGATCCTACCCTACAATTTTCTTTTCCCCTTTCTTACATACTTCTATACCCCCGCTCCATGTTTTTTGTGTCCCTGCCGCATATTTATAGTGCTCCTATCCTACAAGGTTGTGTGTCCCTACCCTGTAAATTTCTGTACTTCTGCCTCGTAGAATGAAGTTGTAACTATAAAATACTCTTGGAGGAAAGTGTTAAACAAGATCTTAAGCTTGGTATACTATAAAGCGATAAAATTATAAATTTTGGTATCTTATTTTTAATGCCTTTCTTCACTCTTGTAGTAGTGACGTGTTCGTACTTAGTAGGCCTATTCTGCAACATATTGTGTGGTAATTTAAAACCTGACTTGTTAAATGACAAGTTTTGTTGATCATCTCCGTACAATATGAAATCTACATTCTACGATTTTCAGTTTCAGTAAAGCTACAATACAAACTACAAAAGTTTTCATTTAAGGGCATTCATGTAAGGATAAAATCATGATTTTATATTTGAATCACAAGGTGTTAGTTTCGTAGATGTTACTTCGGCGTACATTTTCCTCTAACAAAACAAAATTAGCCAAGCCAGTTTTCCCATAACAAAATTTGAAAATGAAAATTTGTACATATTTACTTCATACATTCTGCCAAAACCAACAAACATAATGAAATAAAGTAATTTAATTTACAGTGAAACTGCACATCATGGGCTACAGCTTGACATATATATAAAAACGTATTGCAAAAAATTTCTGCAATTTTGAATTATTTTCTACTTAGCCTATGACATGTAGTTTCACCGTGAATTATTTGGTTTTATTATGTTAAATGGTTGTCAGGGGTGTATGAATTAGTAACATACAATTTTTGACTGAAATGCCAGTATGGGAAAGCTGGTTCAGCTACAATTATTTTGTAAGACGAAAAAGTACTTGCAAGTAACTTCTATAAAACTAATACTATTTCATACAAATATAAAAATTATTATACTTTCTCCACGTGAATGCCTTTAATGTAGACATTCTAAGAACCGAAAGGCGGATTCACAACCACATTTAATCTAAACATATCCGGAAATTGTTTATGTCATACAATGTCAATAATAGGTGATCATATTTTATTTTTATTTTTTTAAGAAAATGAAATTATTTACGACCACAAGAGTTATAAGTTCTCACATCCTGCGTTCACAACCACCTCTTATTGTAGTAGAAAGTTGGTGAACTTTATTACGTATGAATGCTACGCGAGGATGTGAATGCTAGCATGCAAACTTGGCGTTTCTACTTTTACATGTACGTATGTGCGTCCGCTTCTTGGTGGTTGTGAAACCGGTTTAACCACGCTGGGTGGTACTGTGCATAAACCAAATATGTGCCAAATGTAGCAGTAGTGTAGTGTGGTCGTGTTGCAAGGGAAGCAGTACTAAAGACGACTGTACACTCCGATCAAGTGACATGCTGGCAGGAGTTAGCCAGAAGAGTGTTTTCATGTTCATGAGTTTGAGTAACTGGATAGTTAACTCCTTGCTTCTTGCACACCATTGGCAAAGTGTGCATGTCCCTTCCAGTCATAATGGTCCCACGGAGGATTCACTGTTCACTCCGAGCAAGTAGCAAACACATAATGGAAAGTACAATCAGCCCAACACAAAAAATTACGTGATATTTATTGTTTATTTATTTGCAACAACTTACTAATAGTTCTCTCTATTAAGATGTGCAGATTACGAGTGGGGAGAAAATTTTGATACTCTGGAAACCTGAGGAACCTGAGAAAACAAAATATATTTTTAACCCCCCACGCAGAGAGAAGGGATAAGTTTGACGTGTGTGTCTGTGGCATCGTAGCTCCTAAACCAATTAACCGATTTTGATGCAGTTTTATTTATTTGAAAGCTGACTTGATCGAGAGTGTTCTCAGCTATGATTCACGGAAATATGTTTGGCCGTTTAAAGATCATCAGTTCTTTTCTAGTGGTTTTTTGTGAATGTGAGCAATTCTACTGTCTGATCGATATCGAAATTTAGTATCATGTGAGTTGGGGGTGTATGAAATTTTTAATTTAAGTTTTAGGCTAACTTGTTTCTGAATTGTTCCCAAAAATGTAGCCAAGAAGTTACACAGAACATGGAATGGAAAACATGATCCACAGTATGAACAGTTCTCATAAAGATTTATTGTAAGTCTCTTGGAAGTCTCCGTTTCATATAAGTTTGGATAAATTTGACAGCAACTTATCGGTGATAATTTTTTAGTATTTTGTGTTTTGTTGCATAATGCAAGACATTTTTAGCTCTAAAAATAACCTGAAATGTCAATTTCATCATTTGCACCGCAATGTTCGTCTTGTGTAGTGACAAAAAAAACAAAATATTACAAATTATTGCCCATGAGTTACTGTCAGATCTATCCAAACTTATATGAAATGGAGTGTACCTACAGACGAGTACAACGCATAAACATACACACTGTTATATTAAGTATTTTATGAACAACAAAATGACTAGTTTGACACACTTATAACACTGTAATTGACAAATAGTATTTCACTAAGTGCAAGATGTACTGCATTAATCTGTGCAATGAAAGTTATTACAGTATTACCACAGAATAAATAATTTATCACAAGTGACAAAAGGAAGCTTTTTCATTGTTGTTATCGCATCACCTCTCTGGATGCATGGGAATGTAAACAAAGCCACTGACCTTACTTAAAGAGTCAATTGCCTCATACTTTTTGAAATTATGCCAATTAAAATTCAGTATAACAATAGAGCTACGTAAAGTAAATCCTTATAAACAAAAGAAAAAATAAGTTTGATAAAAGCCACACCATATAGCTTCTATTGCTTATTTATCCTGTGGTACACTATTATTTCAAAATATTTTTATATTAGCTAAGCCATTGTCTTAAAAGAGGAGGTCTGGTACTCTATTCTAAGTTTCTTGGGTTGTCTATCATTACCTTTCGATATCAATTCCGAGAGACAAAGATAAGGAACTATATTTTCAAACAATCGGAAAAGAAACAACTTGAAAAACTATTTTAAGTGCATTCTCAGTTCATCGCCTCCTTACTTTGGCAAAGTTCAGGTTAACAACTTCCCCCTATTCAGATTCCTCCACCATCTTAACTTATAGTTAGTAACCAACCGGGTAAAAATAAATACTTGTAATTTTTACGAAAAAAGTACATACATGAAGTATAAATTTCTTCCAAATAACATTCACATATGTTTAAAGTTTTCATCAATTAGTCACAATTTATCTAGCTGATTTTGGGACTCATATTAGTAAAATAATGACTTACTTTTTACAAATTATTTATAAGGGATATTTGATGAGTAACGGGTTTGGATTATTTTTGGTTTCAACGCATCTCTGCTTGACAATGGTTGCTAGATACTTGCCAAATAGTATTAAATAACAGAAAGCAGAACATTTTGTAAACTGATGTGTAAGTTAATTTTATATATATACATTTTTTAATAAATGGCAGCTTTCAAATTTATATTGCAAGAAATCCTATCCAACCAATAGGTATTCTGCTGTTACATCTACAAGATCATAACGTAAAATGTTAAAAAAAAAAAAAAATCAAGGAAATCATTTAAGAAAATTAATGTAATTATTACTTACAAAATTAAAAATCGACTCCACAAAATATGGTACATTATTTTAAAATGTCGTGTTTTTGAGATGTGTGTGTATGTATGTATGTATGTATGTATGTATGTATGTATGTATATATATATATATATATATATATATATATATATATATATATGTATGTATGTATATATAAAGTGTAAAATTAATTAGAGCATAGCTTTATGCAAAACTTTACAGTTTTAGTAACATCTAAATAACAGTGACACACTACAAAAACAAATTAGTAGACAACTTATAATGCTTAAAATGTGCATCGTAAGTTGCTATTATACATAACATTACAGTAACATGAACTACACAGCTAACTATACTGTAGATGTCTTCATCCTAAAATAATTATATTAAATTTAACTCATACGTATTAAGAAATCTTTTTTTGAATGGTCACATAAACTACAAAATGTTTAATGATAAGAACAGATGTGAAAGTATTGTGTCTGTTATAACATTACCATCAAAACTAATTGAGGCACTACCTGTAACTAAGAATATCCAAAACCTGAAATTTGCTAAGAATCATTATTAAACAATCAATATGTCAATTCTGAGAAGCTTAACAAAGTCCTTAGACACTCACCTAACACTTTCTCACTTACCTAATACGTAATATATTTAGTTCACTGAATCTCGGCAAGCGCTATCCATTCATCAGTCTGGACTTTGCATTGTCGTTTGTGGAGGAATCCGGATTTATCGCGTCATCACTTTTTGTTCAGTATTTGGTTGGCTAGAGCTTCCAACATAAAATTAAATTCTAACATAAAAATCTAAATGTTTACTATTTTAAGAGTAGTGTTAAGTAAGCATAGATTTTCAACATTGTGATGATGTAGGAGGTTGTGATGAAACATTTTGTTTTGTACGTGTGTTATAAATAATGATAAATGCAGCCTGTAAGAAGATGTGTTGATGATGGTACTAAAAACTAAAACAGTAAAACGCAATGATTATTCCAACACCATTACGATTCCACGTTTAAATCAAAATAAATAAAATTTAACACTTAATGCACATTATTTTAAAACTTACCAATAGTACGCACATTTTGGTCTTGACACACAAACAATAGTAGTACTCTGTAATTTATTTATTACACATTTAATCACTTAAAAGTACAACGTTTCAAATATTAGCAATGGTAAAGCCAGATTGATGGATAAGTGGCATTCACGGTTATTCAGTAACCTAAAACGGCCACTATTCTCGCCTGTGTCCAGACCTCCCCAACTAAAACCAAAATCTATGTATACAATTACACACTATATCTTAGTTATGCATGAAAACAACCCACGTAGGATTGTTACAAGTATGTTAAATGTAAAAGTTATATATTTCACACAGTAACTACAGTACAGTAGAACCCCAACTTTATGAGCGAGACAATGTAAAATCGCTGTCTCTTAAAATCCAGTAGATGTAAAATGGGGTTAGGCCTCATGGTGTCCGAGAAGACCTTGTAAAATTGCTGTCTCTTAAAATCCAGTACTCATTAAATTGGGGTTCTATTGTACATATCCACATAGTGTTTTTACAACAATTAGAATTTACTCTTGCCGCAATGAACTGCCGATTCAAAATCCCACGTTCAAAAAGAAACCAAGGTCAGTACCATCTAAACTTAAGTGTGAAATAAATAGTGTGATGAGGTTACAAAATAAATTACGGTTGTAATTTACACTTTAGAAAGGAAAATAAATGCAAGCTTTTTGTAACATACTTAGCAAAACAATCATAAAAAAACTACTACTGTAATCTACAATACACATCTTTAAAAATTATTTCTACAAGAAAAAACTTTCTGCAAATATTAAAAACACATAACAATAAATACAAAATAATATGGTTAAGGTTAAGTATAGTATCAAACGTTACTTCCACAAAATTTCAGCCTATATAACATGAAAAGTTTTTTTTAATCTCGGGATATTTTATTTAAATATAAATTTTAAAGGTACCTAATGACAACCATGTACCCGTATTCAACATCATATAATATCATTTAAATAATTTTCAACATTTGTTCAAGATTTCTTAAAATTTTAAAAAACTCTGAATGTGTTGCCTTTTCAACTTTACTGGCCATTTATTATAACAAAATATATTGAGTGTTTCCACGTTCTACAACATTAAATATCTTGTTTACTATCAAATATTACTGTATAAAAAGTGTAGGAAACAGTTGCAGAATGTGTTGAAAAATTAGCTCAGTACTAAGATGTGATAATTAATCAGTGCCAATAAAATATAAAATAAAACCTGTCTCCGTAAACCGTGGACAACTCACGACTACCAAAGATTGTCGCAAAAGGCACATCCCGCACATCGAACATTCAACAGTCTTC
This sequence comes from Medauroidea extradentata, assembly GCA_003012365.1. Classification (NCBI taxonomy): domain Eukaryota; kingdom Metazoa; phylum Arthropoda; class Insecta; order Phasmatodea; family Phasmatidae; genus Medauroidea; species Medauroidea extradentata. The sequence continues at coordinate 10,479 of PNEQ01118719.1, forward strand.
AATGTGAAATACGTGTTCATATTATTTTACCACAAAATCTTTACATGCTGTCAGTAGCTAAAATGACACAACTCACTAGTCAGTCTCCAGTATAAACAACCTTACAAATAAAAAACAACTAAATAACAAGGACCAACAAAAATACCAGAGCGAGAGCATAATTTCCATACATATAAACATGACAAGATTTTATATTGGCACTTTATACATGGAATCAGAATACAATCAGAAACTATTGTGTAAAGCACCCGGCTTTCCGTGTCTTAAAAATTTTGCAATTTAATTAATATAATAGTCATTTCACTTCATTTAGATGTTGCATCCTTGATTGTTATTTGTGGTGACTGCACCCTATTTCAATTAACACCCAACTGCGTGAGCCTACCCATGCCTCCAACTTGGTAAGGCCCATTTTACGTTTCCAACTATGATTAAA
>PNEQ01118720.1:0-10913 GCA_003012365.1 Medauroidea extradentata
GACACACGCAACTCAAGAATTCAAGTTCCGTTCAGCATACTGTAATGAACGACGACGCACGTAAAGAGAAACAATAAATAACCTATTTTCTTAATGTGTGAAACAGGGGAAAAAATGCTGTTTCTATTTCCAGATACTCAGGCTGGCGATCATAAAACAAAACAACTTACATTACTATTGACTTCACATAATTTATCAAGGATATTCATGAACAGTCACTTCTAATACTTTATATGTGTTTATCAGAAACCGATATTCATTACATAACGGACAAACAAACTGAATGACGCAATTCGCTTCCAAGCGGCGAAAACCTAACTCTGGTGCCATCTGTCGGTGAAATTTTGAACTACCTCTGTGGCGCAAAGAGTTAGCGGCGTCTGCCAACGACAATCGACTCGGTTGCGTCGCTTTCTGCTGCCGCAAATTAAATAAAAATGTACAGTCAGCAGGTACGTCAGTAAGAACTTAAATAAATATTTTTCAGTATATTAAATACAGAGAGGTCGTTTGCAATTGATGTTGTTTCAATAATGCTGTGTTCAAATAAGAAAATTCATGGAACTACATGCAGTTATTCGCTACCAACCATACAAACAATAATGTAACGGTTGTTAATGTTGACTTATATGCAGTAACAGCTAGTGATTTTTTTCAAAGGTTATATCTTTAGTGCTCATTTTATTCCGAATGGCCTAGAATATGTTTTGTTGTATCTGGTTGAGAGCAGTACCTACTGGTAATTTTCACTGATTTTCTTTACAGTGTAGGGAATATCACCTATTTTCCACTAAATTCATTTTTGTTTTAATTATATTTTCCTTCTTTGCTATTTCCAATTACTTGTTCTCTGTGTAGATGGTTTTATCAGTGTTCTGTATTTTACCAGTGCAATATGTTATCACAGAAAAAGCTCACACGCACTAAAACACATTCACACATATATATTCATTTTAAAAAGCAAACAAAGAGAAAGATTACACTATATAAACACAGACACATATATTAATGGTACATAAAACCGTAAAGTGCAAATTTTGACGTTTACGACTCATTACGCAAAAACTATGAGAGATACAACAATTTTCTACGAGGAAGATATAGTCACAATTTTTGTCTAAAATAAGAAAAAAAAATATCTTGTACAAATATAAAAATAAAAAAAGAAGTTGAAAACTGAAGTGAACCGTGCCCTTACGAATACGAATGTACTTAATGTTACATTTACACGTTTGGAACAAAACGGAAGCCTTCAATGTAAAAATTAATTTGTTTCCAAAGAAAATTAAACAGTGAAAATGTGTGTGCTTACCGTAAATTAAATAAATGCCTACACAATCTTACGTACAAAGTTAAAAGCTATGTTACATGCATTCAAAATTACGTAGGCTTTACACTTATACACCTACACGCACACATTTTTCACAGTACGACTGATACCTAAAGTCCATTCCGTATAATAATTCTATTACTTGACAGATCATAAAAAAGTAGGATTATGTAAACAAAAACATTATGTATGCTTCCAGCTTCCAGCTTTCCAGCTAACAATCAAAACATTTCAACAGTTAAGGTATATGAATGCAATAAAATCAAAAATGTTTTGTAAGATTTTCTTTTGATTATTTTTTAGATCTCAAACATGTAAATTGTTTTCAATACTAGCTGCACATTCATCTTACTAGGGTTTGGTGAGCAATGTTAACAGAAAATTATTTCATATTACAGTAATGAATTGCTTCCTTTACAGATGTTAAGTTAATTTAATCATTCAAGATTTAATATTATCTATTGTATACTTTCTTAGGCATGCTTCAAATTTTTGTAACAATTAAGGCCATTACCAAAAATAAATAAAAATGTATGGGCAACTTATGTTTTCAACTTGACATCTAAAAAGATTAAATAATAGTAGTTTATTTGGTTAAAACAAACTGAAGTTGCGAGAGAATATGACGGAGCAAGCAAACATCTTTAAACTAAAATAAAATAATGCATACAAGCATTATTACAATTATTTTTCTTGTTGTTTTCAATTCGATTCTGCACTATCAGATAATAAAGCAATATATTTTAAGCTTCAAGTAGTAGACCATAATAAAAAAACCTACCTTGTGTGGTAGGGCTTACCTTCGAAATTAAAACACATTTAATATCAGTGTTATTATCACAGTCATATCCCTCACAATACTAAAAATAATCTTGTTAACAAGTTTCTTGTAAACTAAATATCACAAATTTGCACTCTCACACCGTAAATGGAAATAATATACCAAAATAAAGTGTAAGTAACAATAAACAAACATGGGTAAGTGTAGTTGCCCAAATCAACTTTAATTACAAGACTGATGTTAGCGCTATCCACTGGCTTTATCCGGTCCAGGGGCGGTGTGTGGCTTCGAGCAAAAACGGAATATGAAATTGCACCAATTTTTTTCCGACAAAAATTGTTACCAACCAAAAACTGGCCTTGGTACCATGTACACTCATTAGGCTACTATGTCTATGTACTTCAATTAAAACCATATTTTAGAACGCTATATGCCGTTCGACACTTGTCATGGCCTCCCAAATGCGAGAAGTGTACACTTTTCAAATGCGCGAACCTAAAAAAAAATATTCTAAAAAAAAAACTGGCCTTAGTACCACCACAACGTACACACATTACTACGTCTATGTACTTCAAATAAAACCATATTTTGGTAACACTATATGCCGTATGACAATTGTCATAGCCTAGGCTCAGAAAATAAATTATTATACAAAAACTGTATTATGTTCCATCTTGTCGTTAATTATATACGTACCTGTACATCTGTAGCACAAGAAAATTATTTTTTGGAGGGTAATATATCGTAGGAGACAATTCACGTCCCTTGAAACACAAAAAAACACAACCTTTAAAGTGCACTCTCTCAATAATTTATTTTGAAGAAACTACACTATGTTCCATCTTGCTGTAAATTGTATATGATAATTTTTTTGGAAGGGGATATGCTGTAGGAAACATTTCACATTCCCCAGAACACAAAAAAGGGCACTTTTTTTTTAAGTGTATGCACAAAAATTATTTATTTTGAAAAAACTAGACTATATACTGCCTACTACATGAAAATAATTTTTTTTGATAGGGATATGCCATAGGAGACATTTGGCATTCCCCAGAACACAAAAAGGGCACTTTTTTTCAATGTAGGCACAAAAAAGTTTAATTTGAAAAAACTAGACTATGTTCTGCCTTTTCGTTAGTTACGTAGATAGATTACTTTCACTCTGTATAACATCTAAACTTATTTTTACGATGATATCTCGTAGGAGGCATTTCAATTCCTCCAAAACACAAAATGGGCACTTTTTTTAAAGTGTACACTTAGAAAAAAATTATTTCGAATAAACTGGAGAATGTTCTACCTTGCAGTTAACTAAATACGTAACTGTACACCTGTACTACATGATATTTTTTTTTGGGGGGGGGGATATATTGTACAAGACATTTTACAACCTCTAAAACACAAAAATTGTGTTTTTTTTTTCAAGTACAGCGCTCAGAAAAAAAAATTTCGATAAAACCATAACATGTTCCGATCCACCCACAGTCATAGATTCTGACTTCTTGTTAATTACATACATAGCTGTACATCTTAACTACATAAAAATAAGTTTTTGGACACCAGGAATTACCATAGGAGACATTTCCAAAACCTCCAAAACAGAAAAAGTGCAAATTTTTTTTAAGTTTGCACTCAGAAATTTTTTTTTTTTTTAAATTGGCCTATGTTCTGCCTTGTTGTTAATTACATAACATACGTATACATCTGTACTACATTAACATATTTAGTAAAGTGATTAATCTAAGTAGTTATTTCACACACCTCAAAGTAAAGCAAGGTTGAAGGAATTCTATTTTTATTTTAGTTGGGCAAAAGCAAAACTGTCGATAAGACAATGACTAGTTATTAGTTATTTTTATGTAATTTTATGCTATCAAATAATTCTTTACACTGTCTGTTATGTATGCTTTGTTGTTCTAAACATATAAAATGCTTTTTCTGACAACACAACCTCTCTCGAGGTATATTATTGACCATATATTGCAATACGTATCCATTTTTTGAAATAATGTTGGTCTTTCGATGTTGCATCTGATTTACATCAACAGTCCTACGCACAGAAAAATATTCATCAGTTACCTTGAAACGTTCTAGGTGAGGTTATGTTACATTAAAATTAGGCTAAAGTTAGGTTGTATTAGTGTTGTAGTTTAGATTCAAGACATGGAACAAGTAGTTGGAAACCTAGGGTAACCTAACTTTATCTAAAAATCTAACCTAAATTGGACAATTTCAAAGCAATTAATCAAATACACTAGACCCCCCATTTTACCAACCCTGGATTTAACGAAGGTAGCGATTCTACTAATACAATCTCAGGAACCCTCAAAAAATAACAAAATTATATGACAAAAAAATTGTAAGGAATTACGTTGACAATTAATAAAGCATACTGTATCTAATTCATGGCATTAAAATATGAATTGTAGAGTTGCAGTTATTACTTGGTAAGTCACAATATTAAAAATAAAACAAAAATAGCGAAAATCCATTAAAAAATGCGGCAGTTACAGTTTGAAAACCGCGTGGCGGCAGCGCCTGTGCCAAGCCGGCCGGCCTGTCTCCAACTACGACGTATTAGGATCTATATTGAGGTCGTACTATAGACGCAAAGTACCAGCGCATGCCCATGTGCTCATTTAACTATAGTACAGCCTCCTTCTAGACAGTTTCACAACGTCATATATCTCTCTCGTCTCGCGCCGAATGAGTTTACTTTTTTACACTAACCCTATAAATAATAGCGTAATATTTTCCTTTATTGCATTTAACACCACATACGTACTTAAAACAATTAATTTGACGCATAATTTGCTTAAACAATGCGTTACTGCGTGTCGTAAAACATGGGTTTCACAAGTGAGCACGATAATAGCGCTACCTATTTTCCAAGTGTAGAAACATTTGTCTCCGGGTATGTCTAACTTGGAAAATAAATAGACGTTCGTGTATTATGTAATCCCGGAACTCCTAATTTATTTTTACCGCATATACTGGCTGTGAAAGTGATTATTTTCAATCACTTATACATGTAATTCTCGACGATTTTAAGTAAGAACGTCACAAAATGGCGTTTTTGTAACAACGTCGGTATATGCTACGGTGCCGCTATCTATCTGCAATCTTGTGACGTTCCTACAGTGTCGCTATCTGTCCGCTCTGCACGCTACTAGTATCTACGTTCTCGTACAATTCATCAACAACGTCGAGGGAATGTTTTTACGTTACGTTATATTAAACTGCGCAATGAATAAATACATCCGCTTATTCCTTCTTTCTTTGGTGAATAATTTACAAGGGCATTTTACTAGCAAGGAATGCCTACTTTATTTTTATTAAACGCTACGCAAGTCGGGCTATTCGCTTGTGAGAAGGCACTCGACAGCTCGGTTTTCTCTTTTTTTTTAAGGACAAAGGGCGATCATATCTATTGTTTAACGGTGTTCTTTTGATCGTAAGACGTCTGCCTATTGATATAAATTTATATTTCAACTATCACTTGCGTTATTTTTCCGTTAAATGCTACGGAAGTCTTGTCTATTCGCTCGAGAGAAGACATTCGGAATCTTGATTTTCTCATTTTTTTAGGAAAAGGATTGGTCATATCTTTTGTTTAGCGGTGTTCTTTTGATCATAGGACGTCTGACTATTGATATAAATTTATGTTTAAACAATCACTTGCTTTATTTTTCCGTTAAATGCTACGGGAGTCGGGCTATTCGCTCAAGAAAAGACACTCGGAATCTCCATTTTCTCATTTTTTGGGGACAAGGGTCGGTCATATCTACCGCTCAACAGTGTGACGTCTGGCTACTGATATCAATTTATGTTTACATTATTACGTTAATTAATTTCACGCAAAACGCTACTGAAGTCGGGGCCTAGAGGCACTTTGCAGAAAAAATGCAATTTTAAAATTTTCTGTTAAGATAAGGGAGGGGGGGGGGGGCAAAATAAGCCGCTATCGAATTTACGAAGGTAGCGATTTTACAAATGAGATGAGAGGAACCGTGAGTAATTGTAAAATCGGGGGTCTAGTGTATGTAGGACTACTGTTAACAACTATACTTAACCTATTCATCAATAAACTATTAGTTTGGCTGGTAGACAATGAGTAGCCACTCTTCATATTTGTTGTGCATCCTATGTTTACATTATATGGTTAGTAAATACACTATATGTAACAAACTCTTCAGTTACGAATTGTCGCAGCCAAATACAGTTGCTAGCATTTACCTTATCTTTGTATACTAAGAAGATCAAACAATTTTTTTATATTGAACTGTGCACCTAACAACCATCACACAGACATTTTAGGAAAACACTGAAATATTTAGGCTACGTATAAAGTAGTATTATATACTGATGGCGGTCAAGGCCAAGCAGGCGCAGTAAGCCCATAATGTCGCCTATATTCACCTAGAAATAAGCATGTGCATGAACACAGACTCATAAATGATTTTTAGTAATTTAGTGTTTCATTGTTTAGCACGTATTTTTCCACAGGGCCATTAATTTAGTGTGTGTATACAATATTTCATTCATCAAAGTGGTCACGACGAACATTCTAACCACCGCCCGGAAATGTTCCGAGGCCAAGCCAATTAATTCATTTTGTATATTATAACCACACCTAACCCATTTTAAGGGATTTCGATCCCTGAATCAACACATAACATGTTTTTGTAATTTATAATTTACTTTGTGTCATTTTTCTTACATTTAACATAATAATTAATTTAAAATACAGTCTCTGAAAGGTTCAGAATGGTCATATGTGTGGCGCCGGAAGTAACAGCCCCGTATAGGTATGAGAGATAAGCAGCCATGTTTCTCTGAGCAGTTCGTTCTAGGCTCTCTGCGAGGTAAGACGCTGTCCGTGTACGCATTTTAATTGTTTCACTGAAGTAGGTTACCATTGTTATTTATACACCAGATCATTATTTTACTGTACACGTTTTTGCCACATATTTCCTCAGAAAGTTCCATTCCGCTTCACTTAAAGATTATTACAATAATCGGTACTTTTTAACGTAAAACCACATGCGGGCAACATTAATGCCATGTGGTAGTAACAGGCAGACATCCACACGTCGAAGTATATCTAGTGTTTTTCAGTGTTAATTGTGTCAGGGTATATTTGTATCATTCAGCCACGTAATTATGTATAATTTTCATACGCCAGATATTATTTTATGGCCCGTTTTGTGAAACCACGTGATCATCAACAACAATGCCATTACCATCATTGTAGAGTGAACAAGGGGATATTGTGCATTCATCCATCCATCTACAGCATTTGCATATGGTTCAGGTAAGTTGCATCTCATTTCTTGCATGTAACCGCATTCATCAGCGAGTACCACTGTCGTCGTCATTGTGCCAGCCATTACCATATGCTAATGTACCTCGGGATAGGTTCAACCATACAATTGCACAGATGGGAACAGCAGCATACATTCATCATCCACGCCCACATTCCAAGCAAAACTGTGGTCCACAGCTCTACTGGATGTTGCATTTTCTAATGCAGTGGAAGCACCCCGCATAACCCTGCATTCAACACACAGCAGACTGACGTAACGTTACCTAATTCATGCAACCAGGACGTAGTAAATCTATGTAAAAGGGATAGTTGCTTTCATGCTATTCAATTCATTGCACAACCATATTCATAACAGATAATTAAAATCAGTACATCACTGCACCTGGAACGAGAAAATTACTAGGCACGTGATCGTAACACTCAACCCCTGGGATGAGAGAGTCTCAAAGTATGATACTGGTGAGTTTCGCTAGTGCCCATCCCCGTAATCATCATCGATTTCTTAATTTGATCGTGTTTCATACCAACAGGATCAAGTGATGCGCAATTGCAAGGCACATCCCAACTGTGTTAATACGCACTAATCACATCTCTACATCACTTGTAAAAACTTAAAATGAAACCCCACAATACAGTCAGCATCTAAACATCCATCCCTTCGCGAATAAAGAACTGAACATAAAGTGGGGAAGTAACGACAGTATTATGATGTAACAAAGCTGGATAGTGAACCGGGAATGGAAAGCTAGGAGAGCGCGAGCATTCAAAGAGTTAAATGGTTATTGTCCGAAACAGGAGAGTTAATGCAGAATGTGTAAATGGAAAAGATGAACCACCAAAGCAGTATGATCAGTACATAATCGGAAAGCAGTGACTGCAGGACCACAGTACAACAGGATGTGTGGGTCTCGTGTAGGGAAGTAGTAATGTAGATATTAGCATCTTTGGAAACATAGGAGTCCCATTCTTGTCGAGTAGGAGAGATGTGTAACTTCTGACATATGACACAGAACAGTGTGTAAGAGAGGGGCAACTCAACTGTCCGTTTTGTGGAGGCTTTCTTAGCAATCTGGTAAACCAGTTCATTATTAGTAATACCCAGATGCCTAAGGACCTACACAAATTGAACAATCAGGTGAAACTATGAAAGGCTGTGGAGTAAATCCTGGAAAGCCCATATAAGATTGTCGTTGGCACAAGAATATGAAGAGAGAGTAGAGTACACTCTTTGAATCTGTTAAAATGAGCGAATGGGGAAGGTTATAAGTCCCTATATAACACAGCTGTATATACAGCAAAGGCTTCAGTATGATATATTGTCACGACGTCAGGAAGTTCGTAAATCTAGTAGGCTTGTGGTAGGTGATCTAAATATGCCGTCTCGAAACCGGTGGCAGATTTTGAGGCATCCATGTAAATATCTGTATAATGTTAGTATGGAGCTGAAGACTCTGTAAGAAGTACAGGGAAGTTCTGTTTGGTGGCTGAAATCAGAATAGGTCTTACAATATGAGAACTATGTTTATAAGGTAGCTCGTATAGGTGTGAAACTGAAGAATAGAACGTAAGTTTATGCGCAGCAGTGAGTCAGTTAAGAACGGGCATAGAAAATTTTGCTATCGCCCTATCTACCCCATTAATTATAGATTATTTGGCCCGGATCCAATGTTTGAGACTCCAGTAATTAGACATAAGAATCGGTTCTGCAAAGTTTCCAGTTTAACCATTAATAGACCCAATATGTTCCCCATGACAGGTGCACCGTACAATAAGATAGATCGAATAGTGCTAATGAACAAGCTTCGTAAGGAAACCTTATGAGCACCCCATTTTCTACATCCCCACAGACTTTAAAATATTGATATACTTAGTTCATCTATCAATTATATATTTGACATGCGAGTTCCAGCGACAATTGCTTTTCAATACGATACCCAGACATTTAACTTTATTGTCACATTTTATTTCTGTGCTATCGATAGACAGGAGAGGCATAGCGTCCGATTTTCCTCTTGCGGAAAAAGTAAACCGTCCGGCATTTGTCTTGGAAAACAGCCAGCAAATGATGCTATAACCAAGGGGCCAAGTGGCAGTGAGTGTTAGTGACCACAAGACAACCTTTAATCCATGATTTACTTTCTACCCAAAGAACAACGTCAACAGCTATGTGACCGACCTGACCTTACAACCCAAGTGGAATATTAAGACCTGCCTTACAGATGACAAATAACAAAGAACTGCTTTGAACTAATCTGTCATACACTTGTCGCAGAGTGGGTGCCCCTGAGAGGTAAAAACATCAACTGTACTAATGCCATGACAGTAACCAAACTGCTCTGGCAGAAAATATTATGCTTTTACATCCACCAAGACAGTTTGTTATGGATCAATTTTTTAAACTATTTGGAAATGCAATAGCATTCTCACAGTCCTGATGCCACCAGGAGGCATTACACCTTGCATTTAGATTATATAACAGGCTTGAACAAAATGGCAGATTTGAGAGCATACAAATGCAAGGTATAAAATGTATTACATGATTCGTTGATGTTCTCAGACAAAATTGTGAGGAAATCATTGTTGCAAGCAACGATGGACCTCTGGAATAAGTCTCAAGAAGCATTCTTTGTATAAAATTTGCATCTATAGTAAACTAACACACAAAAAACCCTGTATTCAGACCCCAAGTTATTCCTCCCATATAATTTTTTTTTTCCTGTTCCAATTACAAAGAAAGTTTTAATCACGTGAGGACTGGAATTTGAGACACAATCATGGTCCAATAAAGATAACATGGCTAATGTACATTCAGATAATATGTTGCTTTAACTACATAACGTTTCAAAATATGGTCCTGATGTTGCAGAAGATGAGGAACCAAATTCCACAATTTTTTTTTATATTAGGGCTTACTTGATGTCGAGTCCACTACATTTTCTATTCGTAAATTGGTTCCCATATGAGAATTTAATACAGATCTACACATGCTTACATTAAAATGAACACACATGCAATTTTGAAAATTCAGTATGCTTGATTTTAGGGTCACTGGAAATGACTAATTCTCACCCCATCCATCCATCCATCCATCCATCCATTCACCAACTCACTCACCCACCAACTCACTCACTCATCCACCCACCCACCTACCTATCTACTTACCTTTTTTTATATATCTATCTTTATCTTCCTATCTATCACTATTTAGCTCGCTATCTCTATTTCTCTATCTATCTCTCTGTCTATCTCTCTGTCTATCTCTCTGTCTATCTCTCTGTCTATCTCTCTGTCTATCTCTCTGTCTATCTCTCTGTCTATCTCTCTGTCTATCTCTCTGTCTATCTCTCTGTCTATCTCTCTGTCTATCTCTCTGTCTATCTCTCTGTCTATCTCTCTGTCTATCTCTCTGTCTATCTCTGTCTATCTCTCTGTCTATCTCTCTGTCTATCTCTCTGTCTATCTCTCTGTCTATCTCT
>PNEQ01118721.1:7212-22288 GCA_003012365.1 Medauroidea extradentata
GATGTTTGTAATTGTTTACTGTTGATGAACAAATTGAAACTGAGTACCAACTCCCTCTCCATGCACATTGGTGAAGTGTGTAAATAACTCGCGCACAGAGTAGAATCATTATACAAGCAGATTATTTTCACACAGCCAGCCGAGCTAGAAAGCGAAAGAACTACGAAACAAAGGGAGTAGTGTTATCATCACGTCCCATTTGCTGAGCGAGCTAGCGTCAGGAGCTGTGACTACGTAGTGGTCAAAAGTGGCACAAGTGACGTAGCAGACGCGTCGTTTATGTTATTTTTGAGCTAACCCGTTTCCAGATAGGTCCATATGCGCACACAAATTTTTCGTACACGTGTGTGTGATCTCTCGCTACCAAGACAAGGTCCCAGGAGGCAAACAGCTTTGTCAAAACGTATATTGTGCCAACTAGAATTACCGTTGTCGGCGAAGTTTGTGCCTGATTTGTCGAAGAAAAGCCATAGATGTCAACCAATGTAGCCTATTGAAATAAATTACTATTTCAGTCAACAACATTGCGGCACGCCCAGAGTATCATTTATTCACAATACGTCATTCTATTTAAAAAATATTACTATTTCAATACTTTCTTGCAAATAACTTCCGAAAACGGTCTTTGCGGGCGCAAGAATCTATATTGCCAGCGCCGTTTTTGCTTAATTTTGAGACAAAGAAAGGTCACATATCTGCTTACAGTGTTACCTATTTATTCAAGATACTTCACTCTACTGAAAAATATTACTATTTCAATAAACTTTGTTGCGGTATTCTTGCAAATAACTTCCGAAAACGGTCGTTGCGGGTGCAAGAATCTATATTGCCGGCGACGTTTTTGCTTAATTTTGAGCCAAAGAAAGGTCATACATCCCGTCCAGTGTATCTATTTATTCAAAATACTTGCCTCTACGCCTGTGTCACGATAGCACGCTGCTAGACATCTGCCATCTGCTTGCCTGCGTGCCGTGTGACGGCATTTCAGACACACCTGTTGCTGTGTTGCCGGCTTGCCACGTCTTCTACTGCCGGTACCGACTCGCAGTGTGCTAGGCGTGCTCAGCTGCACACTCCACTTTTGGCAATGCTAATTTTGGAAATTATGTAGTAATGATACGCGGATGTTTACAGGTATTAATGCACGTGAAATAAAAAATGTTTACCATACATGTTTACGTAGTCTCGGATATCAGTCGATCCACCGATACCTAAATATTAGTAGGGGTGGGCGAATATGGAAATTTCATTTCGAAGCGAATTCGAAGCGAATATGTTGAAATATTCACGAATTCGAATCGAATATCGAATCGAATATCAAGTAAATTGAATTTTTAAACAAATATACAATGCAAAATAAGCTACACTGTTAGGAACTTACCTTGAAGGCTAATTCTAAGTTGCGTAAAAAAATGAGAGTTTTTTAGTGATTTGCAAAAAATGTTTTGACTGGAATTATGTATGTAATTGCTCAGGATGTTGTTTCAGATGATTCTGTAGGGTTGTAGTGGTACCTAAGAGAATCTCAAAATCCCAAAAAAATTCAGTTGGTTTTGTAAAACTTAACTGACCCTAAAATCGTATCTTATTTAAATTAATAATGAAGTAACTGTTGGAATTTTGAATATTTTCTTGCATGTTTTGTATGTTGCTTCATTTACCGCTGACACATTTAGTAAAAAAATAACCAGATACTGCTCCTGGATTTTTTGGCAGGTGGCCTAGTATTCAGACCTGAAGTGCTTGACTCCGTTAGTTGATTTTAGGAAATTGCCAAAATAGTTTTCCAGGTTATCTACTTCTACGTAGTAACATTCGTTACTTTGTATTCACGAGGCGCTTATGGAAACCTACTAGGAATATTCCTGCTGGGTAGCATAGGTCACTTGACTGATCTACTCACTGCAGAAGCGGTAGTTTCAGTCGCCGATCTGGCTGACTCGTGTTATTACAACAGGTCAAAACAGTGCTGAATATCCTTTTGTGCTGGTATAATATACGTATGTAGCATTAAAATTGCGTACTGGTAATAATAATTTATTCCGTTCCTGAATTATGTACTCTGGCAATATTTTTACTTAATAAACTGCTCCAGACTTATTTTTCAATAAAAATAATACGATCCGACATCGTATTTTCCGTGAACATGCATTCAAACCGCCTTACAATATATTTTCTATTATTTACACATGCGGGGGTTTTTGTTTACGTTTTACGCGCGCTTTCCTTTGTATCGTCCGCTTGCTGCTACCTATACTGCTCCCAGCAGGGTAGATCTACGTGGATCCGGCGACGGGATAGAGTTGAAAAATTTGAGATCTTGAGGGTCGGTTTAAATATATCGCATAACATTTCCGACCGATTTACTCTCTATCGAGTGGTTCCATAGTAGTTTCCGTAAGTGCCTACTGATTTCGCCTGAAAATCGCATCTCTGAACGTGGTCGCAATATTTTACGTGATCGACACACAAATTCACTTGTGAAAATGTCAGTGGGCCAGCAGCATTACATTTGTTTTTAACTGATCCGCCTCTCGTGTTGCGTAAATTTAAATTATTACTTTGAAGTGCATAAATAATAATGCACTGCACCGATCCGTTTCCTTTGTGCATGTGCTATGACACGGTGGCTGTTGGCTGTATGGCTCTCGACTAAGGCCATTCGAAATGGCGCACTTGACGTAAACATGTAAACCATAGACACGGCCTAGGCTATTGTTTCCTTTCTTTCTAATTTCATCGATATGGCTTGCATCACATTGAGTGCAATTTCACGACCATTTAGTTGAAAAATATTCTGCTGCGTAATCTGTAATAATCACTGTAAGTTGTATTTAGGCACAAATTGATATAGCAGATGTTTTTGCTACAAAAATTAGCAGCGTTTAACGAAAGTTTCGAAGATAAAACATCTCGGGCTGTAAATAAAAATTATTTAAAGATGTGGTTTTCCTATTATTTGAATGAAATTAGTTGTTGACGTTTTAGTTTCGGCCGTTTTGACTGCTTTGTATGTACGCTATTAAGGTTATGTTTTCATGGTCCAGTAGCCAATGTGTGTGGTTAGTATCAAATAAAATCTTTGAACGTTTATAATAACGTAAATGCGACACCATTGTTAAGTTTTGGCCAAATAACAACAATTTTTAAGAGGACTAATAACCATCAGAAAATTGTAGTAATTTTTTCGAAGTTCGAAGTAAAAATTTTATTTCGAATATGATATCGAATAATGAAAATATTCGATTCGACTTCGAAATTTCGAAGCTTCGCCCACCCCTAAATATTAGGAGTTGCATCGGATATCGGCCGATCCACCGATACGGCTAAATATCGGCAGTATCGGAAATCGCCGATCTGGATCGGCACAGCACTAATGTCTACATCTTTCCTCACTCATTCCTGTCTTCCAGCCCAGGAATAATAATGATACAAAGGTATATATGCAACTGCTTTGTAGCTTGACATATGCTGTAAGATAACATACAGCGAAACCTCATATTTACGTTACCGTTATTTACGTTTTCCCGCGAATTGCACTTTTTTCTTCAGGTCCCGTTTGTCTGCCATTTAGTGCAATGTTACATTTTCCCGCATATCACATCATCAAAATTGTATTTTTCCCGCTGTTTACGTTTTTCGTTCACGTTTTCGCCATCCGAAGACAATAAAAACACGAGACTTCAAAGTCATAGATGACAAAGAAAGGACATCTAAACTGGTTTGGAAATAGAACAAAGAAGAAACAGCACAACAGGTTGGTGATCACGTGCAAAGCCAAATAGGAATGACCGTGATCGCGTGTAATGCTAGCGCTCACGGCACAATAAATTCAAGATGGCGGCAAGAAAACGCTGCTGCCGCTAGCGCTATCGATAGATATACAGTAAAACCTCTTTATAACGACCCCTCACGGTTCCCGAGATTAGGGTCGTTATAGAGAGGTGGTCGTTTTAAAATTTCGGACCCATTTGGAACCTCTATATGTCAAAATAGGCCGTTTTCGCATTAAGTCCATGTTCAGTCATTTTAAGCAATAATAAGTCGTACATTTAAACTTAGCTATAAACGAAATTTATGACTAGGCGTCTTTTTATGACTAGGCGTCTTTTTATGACTAGGCGTCTTTTAGAGAAAAGACGATAGTGTATTCTACTCTCGGGGCTTTTCTTCTACGCAGTGAACACTTAGAAAGTCACGCGCTGTGAGGTTACGACGTTACGTGCGTATCGCCGCTTGCTTATTATCGGCTGGCCGGGAGGATATGGATTGGGGGGGGGAGGTACGTGCCGGAGATGAATGCGCGCGCATGCGCCGATCAATACCACAGCCACAGCAGCTGTCCTACTGCGCATCAGCCTGCTCTGCTTTGAGACCGACTGAAAGATAATCGCGGGCGTGCACTGTGACGTTACATTATTGCTCAGTTAAAATATTAAAGTTACATGTCAATGTGTAAAATATTTTGTTCAGGACAAAGAAAATGTAACGACATGGCCCCCACTTAAAAGTGTAGTGTTAGTTAACAGCATAGTCGTAGCGGTTGTACAAGCAAACGTTTAAATTTATTAAAGAGTACACAAGGAAAAACAAATCATGAAAAAACTACAATTAAACAAGTATAAAACTTACCAGATATAATATCCAACAAACGTGATAAATTAGGCAGATCATTTGTTTACTATTATCACTGCGTTGACTGGACACTAAACAAACACACAATAAAATAAAAGTCTGACACATTAAAGGGCCGAACAACTGTTTCCTTTTTTGTTTAAAGTCCACATCGTACGCCTTAGTTTTTTTACGTTTGCATTGCGTCCTTCCTTCTGCATTGGATAAACGATCTCGTCCCTAATTTTTAAGATCGTAAACAATGTTGATTTCGGGATGCCGAACCCCCGCGCAATCTCTGACTTCGGCTTCTGTGTCGATTCCACTTCCTTGATTATTTCATACTTCAGAAGCGACAAGCCGACTTGCTTTTCACTCATTATGGAAATATCGAAAGCCTGTATGAAGTTTTAAAAAATGTACGGGTCGTCAAAAATCGTTTACAGATTCAAGCCTAATAATCGTAACCAAATCGAAAGCTAAAAAAACTGCGTTGGTAGTCAATAATCGTAACCAAATAGAAAGCCAAAATAACTGCGTGGGTCGTCAATAATCGTTTACAAACTCAAACCAAAAAAATTACCAAATTGAAATCGTGAAAATCAAAGCGTAATAAGTCGCCATAAATCGTAAAACACCAAGAGAAATACAAAAGTCGCGCAATAAAGTTGTTACAATAGAGCAAACAGAGAGTGTTGCGTATCTAACAGCGACCGAGAGAACACTGGCACGTGAACAAAGGTGGAGAATACAGAGCGCGCTGGGTATTCACGTCAGGGAAAAGGAAGATAAAAGTACCGTTACGGCTGGAGAGAGGAAGGATGAGTCACTGCTTGCCGCGTGTAGTGTAGTACAGTTCTCACCACTAGAAACGCAACACGGCGCACAAAAACCTATTTTTTGCCGATTTCCTTGAAATTTAAAATAAAAAAAAATTTAAAATCACGGTTTCCCGAAAACGGGTAGTTATAGACAGGTGGTCGTTATAAAATGGGTTTTTATAAAGAGGTTTTACTGTATTCACGTTGGCAACATTGATCTCTTTACGTACGTTCGTTTGTCTTTGTAAGCGCAAATAACGGTAACTTTAACCTAAAATTTTCAAAACGTGTTTGAAATGTTTAATACAAACAGTTGTGTTTTAAATCATTTCCATTTTAGTGCAGAGTGTTTTAGGTGGTTATAAAACGGTAATGTAATCGAAAAAAAAAATAGCTGACGCTGTTAAAACAAAAACAGATAGTGTAATACGTAATGGAGAAGTGTGATGAGTTCGTGGGAACATGTGTTGATCTGAATAATGAAGAACTGTACATTCCCATTCAAATGCTTACCGTTTTTGTCTAAATTCATGATAGCATTTGCAAAAAAAATGGTAAAATGTGGAACATCATTTACCAAACGACAAAAAAAAAAATCGGATCTAACATTTTAAGATGTTCTCTTGGTATGTACACGTGCTATAAATCTTCCTGTAACAGTATATTCGATTCTGATATTGGTAACTTACACTGTACCAAATTTTATGTGACAAAATATAGCAAACACATAGCTTGCATGAACACTATCACTTTGATTTTACCTATTGAGAGTTTTTTAAGCAACATAAAAACAAAAGTACTAAATAAGGTAAGCTGAATGGTTTTTTTTTTTAGATTTCCCCTCATTTACACTTTCCCGCTATTTACACTTTTTCGCCCTGTCCCCCTGGAAAGTGTAAATAAGGGGTTTCACTGTATTTACATTCATATTTTAAAACCATACAAAAATTTTGACAACAGTTTGGCACCCTGTACGACCTGGCGCTCCGGCCGGCCGCCAGGGTTGACCGGCCTTTAAGCCACCCCTGACTAGCAATAAGATTTAACATTGCAATCACAAAGCTTTCATGCATAAATAATATCAGTAAATTAACTAATTGAGAATTTAAAACAGAAACAAAAGTAAATGTGTTACCTTGGTTACGCAGCAGATGAGGTTCCTCATGTTTGTGCACCCTGTACAGTCCGTATGGCTCCGGGAGCGTCAAAACTAGAGTGAATGGCGTTTCCTCAATGCCTGTGTAGAAATAATGCCTCCGCACTGTGTTCACTCGCCTCTGGAACAACGTAGATCATTATGTAAACATAAACGATGGAGGTGAGGCTTAATAAAGTCAGAACCTGACTATACCAACTTTTACCTGAAATGAGTTGATGTGCCATCATGTTGAAATAAAAGAGATCAAGTTCGCTCGATCACCGCAGGTTAGCCAGGTGTAATAAAAAAACATGCAAGCTGTTAACCATTTGTACAAAAGTACACTTTGCATGGAAACACCACGGAAAACACCATGAGTTGAAATTTTACTCCAACTGGGCCAACTGAGTGACATTTTGTTAATGTCTAAAGGAAAAAGAACACTGAAAATTATTTAGAGTAAGATTAGGAATATAGGCTTAATATTATGGTGACTCATATACTGTACCATCATTATCCAAATTATAATTCTAACAATAGTATAGCTATGAAAATACACTAGTCTTATGATTAAATGATCATTCCCTTTTTGTGCTCAAATCAGCAATAACTTAAAGTCTATTATAGTTAATTACTACAAAATCACAAAATATGAATCATTTATATGGAATAAAGTCAGTAGTAAAGCTCGTTATACATTAATTCAATTAGTTTAATGAAAGCTATGTTACAATATGTAAATATTACATTACTGGAAGTTATACTTTAGCATTTGCAATCTCATTTGACAGTGCTCTTTTTTGGAACAGTAGAAAAGTGTTTTAATACAAATATGTGACCTTTACTGGGAGAAGAGTGCTTTGCCATCACGTACCTATTTTTTAACTTTAAATTGCTTAATTATACACACACACGATACATAGTTTCCAGCCTGTCTTAAATTTCGAAAACTCACAAATTCACCATTAAACATCAGCCCCTTTGTTCTGCACCTCCCATTCTGTAGACATGAAGCAGTTTGAACAGGGAAGCGTGCAAGCCAAAGAAAACACTATAAAAAAAGTAAGGTATTATCAATGTTGGTTACGACACAGGCTTGATGAGGAAAAGCGATTGTGAATTTAAGGAAGCAGTGAAAGAGAAAATAAGAGAGAGAGAGACAGAAAAAGGTAGATCCCCATAAACAACTAAACACTGTCACATACCAATACGTTCACGCCCACAACATAAATTGCATCTTCCAATGACTTACCATATGATCATAGTGGTACTTTACGTTGAGGACCGCACTGCCTGTTGACTGGTTAACAATTGCTTCCCTTAGCTGAAACAAAGGTAATTAAGTCTATAATTAATTATAAATAATTCTTCCACACACACACACTATTATTACATAACTCTACACACTGTACAAATTGATAAAATGCTTTATAAACACATGGTTATGTACGTAATCTCTATAAAATCACCAATAATAATTCACCTTATGATAAATGCAATGTTGAATTAGCTAGGAATTAACAAAATTGATCACAGAATGTTTCTCATACCCAAAACATTAACAAGGATATGTTCTTAACCGGTACTTTTAGAGACCTATTTGGTCACATGACCCAGTTTAGTTGAGAATCTAAAATGATGAGCAATTTTAAGATTAGTACTGTATCTAATTTTTAGTATGAAACTTAAGTTAATACTGTGTAACACTGAACAGCACTCCAGTCAAACCAAACAAAATTAATAATTACAGTACTAAATTACAAAAGTTACCTGTTGGAAAACAGTAAGTATGTATACAGTATGGACAGAAAAAAAATAACACTACAGTATCCAAACAACAAAAATTGAGAGCAGCCAATATTTTAGCAGAGTGGCTAACTGGAAAATTTTTTAGTTCCGTATGTGTTGGAAAGCTTACAATTTAGTTAGTGTTCCTACACTGAAATGTTAAGTGATGTGCATGCCCATATGAATGAAATGTACCGTTACTACGTAGTAGAATCCACTGTCAAGCCTGACCCCATAACTACCGCTAGTTAACACAGAATGAAGTGAACATCTGTAAGGGTGCTGCCAACCCCACAGCCTTGGCCGGAACAAAGAACGGGAATTATTACATGTGGACTAATATACGCATGCTGCTGCAAACCTGTCTCACAGTAAATGAGCAGCATAATTTACACAAACTAATTCCAAATTTTGTCACCATGTGGTTATAAAGTGTGACAATCTCCCCAAGATAAGAGAACAAGGAACAATATTGTTAGACTCTGACCTTGAGCATTGCTAGACTGATGTAGCGAGGGCTGCTCTCGAACCTCATGTCGTGCCTGCCTTCATCTACAAGCTCCACTTCAACCATGTCCACTGCGTTGTACGCAGGCTTCAGTATACCTTGGAACTGGACACACAACGTACCACTACGCATATTCACAGTTTGTGGGACACATGATTGCAGTCATGCATTTCTCACATCAGCTTCAACAACCCGTGGAACTGATATTATACATTTTAGTTTTAGAAAGGCAAGGTACATGTCCAACATTCTGTGGAACATTTTTATTAGTTGGCGTTACCGACAACTGGGGTTACTTGGATCAGCAGATAAATTTGGAAACACTTTCTCTGGAATTTTTATTTTACAATCAGCAGCCTAAAAGTAAAATGAAACAAGAGTACCAATTATAATAAAAATATCTTAATTTGAATAGGGGTGGGCGAATATGAAAATTTCATTTCGAAGCGAATTCGAAGCGAATATGTTGAAATATTCACGAATTCGAATCGAATATCGAATCGAATATCAAGTAAATTGAATTTTTTAACAAATATACAATGAAAATAATTTACACTGTTAGGAACTTACCTTGAAGGCTAATTATAAATTGGGTAAAAAATGAGAGTTTTGTAGTGATTTGCAAAAAAAAAATGTTTTTAGTGGAATTATTATTGTAATTGCTCAGGATGTTGTTTCAGATGATTCTGTAGTGTTGTAGTGGTACCTAAAAGAATCACAAAATCCCAAAAAATTCAGTTGGTTTTATAAAACTTAACAGACCCTAAAATCGTATATTCTTTAATTACTTTATGAAGCAGCTGTTGGAATTTTGAATATTTTCTAGCATGTTTTGCATGTTGCTTTATTACCGCTGACACTTTTAGTAAAAAAATAATCAAATAGTGATCATGGAATTTTTGGCAGGTCGCCCAGTATTCAAACCTGAAGTGCTTGGCTCCATTAGTTGATTTTAGAAAATTGCAAAAATAATTTTACAGGTTGTCTACTTCTACGTAGTGACATTCGTTACTTTGTATTCACGATGCGCTTATGGAAACCTACCTGGAATATTCCTGCTGGGTAGCATTGGTCACGTTATCCTTTTGTGCTGGTATAATATAGGTATATAGCATTAAAATTGTGTACAAGTAATAACAATTTATTCCATACCTGAATTACGTACTCTGGCAATATTTTTACTTGATAAACTGCTCCAGACATCTTTTTCAATAAAAATAGTACGATCAGACATCGTATTTTCCGTGAACATGCATTCAAACTGCCTTAATATATATTTTCTATTATTTACACATGCGGGAGTGTTTGTTTACGTTTTACGCGCGCTTTCCTTTGTATCGTCTGCTTGCTGCTGTCTACACTGCTCCAATCAACGCATGACGTTTCCGACCGATTTACTCTCTATCGAGTAGATCTGAAGTAGTTTCCGTAAGTGTGTACTGATTTCTTCTGAATACCGCATCTGTGAACGTGGTCGCAATATGGCCCCATGGTCATTACGTGATCGACACACAACTTAACTTGCAAAAATGTCAGTGGGCCAGCAGCTTTACATTTGTTTTTAACTGATCCGCCCCTCGTGTTGCGTAAATTTAAATTATTACTTTGAAGTGCATAAATAATTATGCACTGCACCGGTCCGTTTCCTTTGTGCATGTGCTATGACACGGTGGCTGTTGGCTGTATGGCTTGCGACTGAGGCCACTCGAAATGGTGTACTTGATGATTCTGCTGCGTAATCTACAATAATCACTGTAAGTTGTATTTAGGCACAAATTGATATAGCAGATGTTGTTGCTACAAAAATTAGCAGCGTTTAACTAAAGTTTCGAAGATTAAACATCTCGGGCTCTAAACAAAAATTATTTAATGATGTGGTTTCCCTATTGTTAGAATGAAATTAGTTGTTGACGGTTTAGTTTCTGCCGTTTTGGCTGCTTTGTATGTACGCTATTAAGGTTATGTTTTCATGGTCCACTAGCCGATGTGTGTGGTTAGTTTCAAATAAAATTTTTGAACGTTTATAATAACGTGAATTCGAGACCATCTTCAAGTTTTGGCCAAATAACAATTTTTAAGATTACTTATAACCGCGAGAAAATTGTAGTAATATTTTTCGAAGTTCGAAGTGAAAATTTAATTTGAATATGATATCGAATAATGAAAATATTCGATTCGGCTTCGAAATTTCGAAGCTTCGCCCACCCCTAAATTTGAATAGTCAGTATGATTTCTTCAATCAGGGTTGCAAACATATGACACTATATATACATATATAAACACACACACAGAGTAGAACCTCGATTTAACGAAATGCCATGGGAGCCAAAAATGTTTACTCTAAATAAATGTTTCGTTAAATCAGACTTCATATTTTTTCACTCCCCCCCTTCAACCCTAAAAAAAAAGTTAAATCCTCGGGCATGTTTCATCAGAATTTAAGGTAATTATAAAAAGAGTCCATTAGCTTAAAGCAATAACGAAACGCATAAAAAATATGTGAAAAAAAATTTTAAAAACTTCCAGTGGAACGATCTGCGAGCATGCATATGGTGAGTTAGGCCGCCCTGCGCGCCTTCAACACATGGGAAGAGATGACTAACACCTAACGTCAATCTTTCCAGCTTTCTCCCACCAGCTCCACCAACGATATTAAGGAAATTCCCATGAAACATGTAAAAAAAAATTGTAATGTAAACTGAATTAAAAGTTTGATATAGGGAAACAAAGGCAGCTAGGCAACTAATTACATCTTGAAATTAGATAGAAATATGTACTCACAGAGTATCACGGAGGTTGACAGTTACACACACGAAACGTAGCGATTCGCGCTTCCGCGCAAAATGTGTCGTACTTTTTGTGTGTATAACTGTCAACCTCCATGGTACTTTGAGAGTGAATATTTCTATCTAATTTTAAGATGAATTAAAAGTTCGCGAGACAACTGTAAAATAATAATTAAATATGCGTGGTGGCGGCCATTGTAGCTTGTAGGCCTCCTTGCTCTTTCAACTAACTGGATGGTCTGATTGTTAAATTTGTTTTGCACCAGAGCATTTTTAAGTTTCAGAGAAACAATTTATTTAAGTTTACAGTAATAAATTCATTGTACAAAGCCTGTATAAATAGTGTTCTGTCGTTTGGCAACAACTACTCCCAAAGGCCGGCGGCCTATACTATCCAGCTCCCCAAAAGCCTTACAAGAGGCACACTGAACAGATTCCAAAAGCGTGACAAGACTCTACCAAGTCAACTAACAAACGCTTAAAGCAGGTTAGTGAACAAACCAACATTCTTGAGCAAAGAAAGAAAACACATTTCTAGTTTAAAAAACGTGTGTATTACCACTTCAATTTCACTGAACTTACATTTCGCAATACAACACCCATACGAATTCACACAGACGGTAATACAAGGTAAATTCAGGCAATTTACACATCTCATTTTCAGTTCATTAAGGTGTTTACAATTATTCAACTCTTTTAAATAGTGCGTTACAAGTCTATTCACAGCCTTTCCCTTTTAACTCTTAAAGGACCCACTCTCAACAAGCACTCGTCACACAATTACACCTCTCATCAGATACTCTTACAGTCATTGGGAAGATAGCGGAATCCCATCGCTAATAGCACCCACTGAATTCCACCTTCACGCCTCGGAGCGTCCAAAATACCTTCAAGTAAGTTATCCTAAGTGCCCTTACACAGGCAAACAAACATCCAGGAACATTCTTTACTCTGGTTTCTCCGAACTGCAATCAGGTGAAGACCAGGAAAATATAGTCCGCGGCGACAGGGCTTACTACCCAAGAATCCAATGGGCCCGAACACACGGCCGCCCACTTACCATGCTGCGAGGGGAACACATCTACCCTATACTCAGCTAAGCCAGTCAACCAACTGGGCATATGAAGGTCTATGTTGCCAAACACTCTGACAAACACTTGATGAAGACATCCGCTTGCAACAACACTCTTATACCCCACTTGGAGCAATAGAACATGCTGGCTAGAAGTTCAACCTGAGAGTGCCGTCTACCCGGCACACGCCGCCACACCGCAGCTCACTCCCCCAGCCTACCTATCTACAGTGCCCCTGCCGCCAGCCGGCGGAACCACACACCCCTCACCCCCCAGGCCCTCCCCTCCATGGCCAGTGGAGTGGCAGGTCCGGCTGGCAAGAGAAGGCTGTTAGCACCGTCAACCGGGGCGAAACCTCTCAGAAGAACGGCCAAAGCAGACCACCAATCCAAACACGAAGGAAGGCATACGACACCAAAACCAAGAAAAAAGATCCTGACCCAGAACAAGGGCACAAAACTAATAATAAATAACACCAAACTCCATAAAAGACCAGGGAGACCAACAAAATAACGTATTTTTTATAACACTGGTTTTATCACGGGGCGTCACAGAAAATAATTACACTGGACACCACTGCATTCTATCGGTAATACAATTAATCAATAGAGCACGCTGCACTGTAGCGCATTATAACGGAGATGCGAAGCACTATCTGAGAAATAGTTTCTGTGCTGTCCACTGTGGCGATGTGAAGACTGGATACCTAGATGCTCGTTCACTCGCCAGCCGCTAGGATGAGGATCTAGGCGCGCTTGTTACACAACAGTAAACAGCATCACCCGCTCGGCCAGGCATGCGCATGCTTATCGCAAAGTCACTCCTGCGGCCAAAGTTTTCAACGTATTTTAAGGATTTTTTTTTTGTTTCTCAGCGGATGGTTTAAGCTTGTCTATGGAGAAATAAGTATCTACTGCGGCCAGTAGTTGTATATTTAGTAGACTTACATAACAATATTATATTCTGTTTTATCAAAGTAGCTTAGTTATTTCATTGATTTTTTTGTAATTTTTTTAAGGTTCCTAAAAATCCTTTCATTAAATCGATGTTTTCGTTATATGAAGGTACGCAAAATCGAGGCTCTGCGCATGCGCGCGCACACACATATAAAGAAATAAAAACTGACTGTCTTTACTCTTAAAATTATATATTTAACTGTTACACATTTCCTAATACTAACTCTTTATAAAAATATCTGAAAGAACAGTTGTGGCAAAAAACATTAATAAAAACATAAGTATACCTTAATAACAGATTCAACAGCAGCAGTAAATAAACTTACCACTGGACGGAGATCTGGATGTGTCAGAATGAAGCCATTGTTCGTTACAATGAAGGCATAACCACCAACTCCCAACTAAAAAAAATAATACAAACAACTGCTGTCAGTTATAACATTTAGTAACATACAGACTTATTTATGGCACACTAGTAATAACTCAAATCCCGCTCGTACTACACCCAGTTAATACTAAAACTTTGCTCATATGGACGTATTTTTGGGAACAGTGTTAAAACTAATAATAACAATTAAAAAAAAGCCATGAAACTCTGGTAAAATACAGGGGTTGCACTGGAAATACTCACGTTCGTTGTTACACTGTAAATTATGACAAACGTGGCAGAAATTGTTTAATATTTACCATCAATAGCACACTGTACATGGCAGAGTTCAGTGAACAACGGCACCTGTTCCACGGTGCAGTCTCTAATGTGAGCAATGTTTGCTGATATACGTATGTGCAGAACAGCATATTCTACGCCCAACCCTATACAACGGCTGTAGCCAATAGGCAACGCTGTAGGGATTAAGAGCACACATGAGTGGTCAATAATTCATGGGGTAGACGGAGTGCTAAACCTGCTAAAAGATAGCACTACTGCTGCAGTTCAAATTAATTCTGAGAAAAATAGATTAATACATTATTCATGTTTTCCCGAGCACTGCTCAAACACATCCTTTGAATGTATCCAAGCAATTACTTCCCTCGGTTTACAATTTGGACACAAGCAAATTTCACTCTGATAACTTCTGAAATGACTATAGAGTTGAAATTTCATTATGCCCAGGTTCACCTCACTACTTAATATAACGCTCTGACATAGTGGAGCAACATTTTAAATACCTATATTCTCTCACATCCTTGCAACTACCAAATACGGTGCACATAACATTTTAAGCACTAGTTATTACAGTAAAACCCTCTTAAAACGTTTTTGAAAACATTTCCCATTTTGAGGTTATTAAGCAGGAAAACTTCTTAAAGGGGTTCCCTGGAAGAAGAAGAAGAAGAAGAAGAAGAAGAAGAAGAAGAAGAAGAAGAAGAAGAAGAAGAAGAAGAAGAAAA